>CM076580.1:1271056034-1271100849 GCA_034641835.2 Pinus albicaulis | reverse complement strand
GCTAGTTTTATTTCCATTTTGTCTGTAAGCAAATTTCAGTTCTTTGATATTAATGAAATGAAGTGTTGTTTCCGTTGCATCTCTGTATTTATGGTTATATGTTTATTCTGTTGCATTCCTGCATAAACCCGGATCAACAACCCACAAAAGAATTGGGTAGCTGAAAGAAAGAACCAGAGAATTGTAGGAGTTGTGAGACCTATGCTACATGTCCAAGGCCCGCCACTGCATTTTTGGGTAGAGGCATGTAAGGAAACATTCTACCTGAAAAACCAGAGTCCTCATTAGATTCTGAGTATGATTACGCCGAAGGAGGCTTCCTCGTGGATAAAGTTAGACGTGTCTCACTTCATAGTTTTTCGAGCCTTTTTTTACTACCATCTCTTAAAATATTCAAGGAAGAAACTTGGCCTAACAACAGAGTTGGGAGTTTTTGTGGGTTACATCGAAACTCCACACAATTATCGAGTGTACTAACCTTCCCTCATAATGATAGTTGTGCAATGGAATGTAAAGTTTGATGAGGAGAAAGCGATGAGGTGCTCTATTTAGAGATAGATTCAAATGCCACTATAAGAGGAGCTTTTAGCTCCAAAGAAGGAGCCTCAAGAGGAGCCTCAGGAAGTTGTGGAGTAACCATAAATTGAGGAGTGAAGAGGAGGAAGAGTGGAGACATCGACTCAAGAAAAACCATTGAGAGAAGGAAGAAAAAGAACCCGGGAAGATGATATATTCGTTTAGGATGTGAGCGAGAATGTGGGAGCTCCAAATTTGCACAGGAAAATTATGTAACCTAAGAGGTACACTGGCTACATGGATCTAATAACTAAGCTTGTAGAGACTAAGCCATCCTATTTCTAGGAAGAAATTGACAAACCTATTAGGATTGATGCAATGGTCAAAATATATGAATCCATTTTAAAGAAAAATGTTTGGGAAGTGGTCCCAAGACTAGCAAATAAATGAGTTGTGGGTTCGAGATGGATCTTCAAGGTTAAGCATGCAACAGACAAAAGCATAGAGAATTATAAGGCCATATTTGTGGCCAAAGGATTCTCTCAAGTTGATGGAATTGACTATGAGTAAATTGTTGCTCCTATAGAAAGGTATTCATCCATTAGATAATTATTGCACTAGTTGTGCAGACGGGGTTGAAGATCCACTAGATGGATGTAAAAAAGAAACATTTATCATTGGTTTTATTGAGGAGGAAGTGTACATCGAGAAAATAGAAGTTTTTGAGACATTTTATTGGGAGTATCGTGTGTGCATACTCAATCGAGTATTGTACAGTCTCAAACAGGAGCCCCGAGCTTGGTACACTAAGATCAACAATTATCTCACTATTTTGGGCTTTACCAAAAGTGAAGTTGATGGAACCTCTATCATATTTTTCTAGAAGGTGAAATTATTATCATTCTTTTATATGTTGATGATTTAGTATCGATAGGTGGTGAGAAGGTGATGATCTCTTGCAAGGAGGAAATTGCAATGGAATTTAAGATGAAGGACATGGGTCTCATGCACTACTTCCTCAGGTTGGAAGTATGGCAAGGCGATAAGGAATTATTTTCATCCCAAGGCTAGAATTTCACCAAGATACTACAAATATTTTTCATGGATAGTTGTAAAATCATCGAGACACCTCCAGTTACCAATTAGAGGAAGGAGGATGCCACTTTAGGTGAAGAGGTTGATGCTACCATTTACCGCTAGCTAGTGGGTTCACTGATCTATCTTGTGAACACATGCCTAGATATGTCGTATGCAGTCAACCAACTAAGCCAAGTTATGGTTAGGTCGACCAAATTGTATTAGAAGGAAGCTAAGCATGTTTTATGGTACCTCAAAGGCACTACCCAGTATGGATTATGGTACAAACAGATAGAGGGAGTGAATTTGTATCTCCTCACAGATGCAAATTGTGTAAGAATTCCACATGACCGAAAGAGTACATTAGGTTGAATTTCCAGTGTTGGGTCTGCAATGGCTTCTTGGTATAGCTGGAATTCAATATCTATGGTGCTCGGCTCTACAGAAGTAGAATACATTGTTGCAATTCAAGCATCATGTGAGGCGATATGGATGAAAAATATACTTGTGGGACTATTTGGTCAGACGTTGGATCCAACTATCATCTATTGTGATAATCAAAGTTGCATTAATCACTCTGAGAATCCAGTATTTCATGATAGATCCAAGCATATAGATACTCGGTATCATCATTTATAGGACTGTGTTCAGAGGAGGATAATGTTGCTACAATACATTCCGATAGAGGAACACAATGCTAACATCTTGATAAAGGATTTGTGAAGAGGAAAGTTCAAATTCCACAGGTGCAGGATAGGGGTGGTTGAAAATCCCTTTCTTGCTAAGAGAGAGTGTTAAGAAGTGTAGGAATAAAGTCTCAATTTGAATTTGCCTTTGTCAAATTGAGAAAATTATAATTTTCACATTAGCAAACAACTTGGAGGTATTTAACTGAGGATACATGACTCTTGTCACTCATTTAGCTTAGTAAATTCATGTTACATGGCTTGGAGTTTAGTTAACCATGTGTGATTTCTAAATTGTAGTAATCAAGGTCACTTATTTCCATTTGTATATGGTTAAGCTAGTTCTAACTGTATATGGAACTAATTGGAGGTTAGTTGTGCAGCGGGAAAACAATCTAACTCAATGATCATCGATTTAACTAATCAATCAACCCAAAATAGCTAGTGCATATAGAGAATTCTAGTTCCCTAGTCGTAGTGGAGATTCCAAGGCAGTGTAACATTAGTTGTTAACTAGTATTGAGTGTACAGCTGCTACATGCAATCATAGGATCAACCTTGGGAATTGTAAAATCAATTAGAAGAAAAATCCTTAAAAATAGTGACCTAATTCCTCGGGATTTTCACAAGGAAATAGGGGCTGAAGCAGAGGAAAATTTTAATTAAGTCTGGGTTAGAGCTTCTCTTTGAGGAAAGAGATAGGTTATTCACTTGAAATTTGAGCTTAGAGTGAGATAGCAATTGTAATATGTTCTTTATTCATATTATTAATGCAAGCATGCTTAAAGGGTTTTTACGAGTTGGTTTCCCCTAGATAAATATGTGTTCTCGTGTATGTGATTGATGCATGTCCTTTATTATTGTTCTAAATTGTGAATTAATTTCCATAGAGCAGTAGAGTAGAATGGTGTCTCATGATTTAGATTAAATTTCTTGAGCAGTCGCAATTCTTTCACCATATTGCTACACAAATAATAGTTGATGAACATCTAAAGTCAACCAGAAGCTATTTGTTTTGTGTGAGGATGGTCAGAAGGATAAGGAGCTAAAATTATTGGACCTTGAAGAAGACCTCAATCCTTGCAAAGAAGAAGGCATGGTTAGAGGTATATAATCTTTTTAATGTGAATTTCATGTTATGTGATCATTATAAAAGGATCTACTAATTAATTAAGGTTTTGAAACTTACTTTCCATAGTAAGAATCTAGGTTTTGAGGATATTACATTTTATTTGAAGATCTTTGTTGTCTAGGGTTCATGAATCCTACATGTGATTCGCACTAGAAAAGCCAAGAAAAAGGAAAAACCTAACACTAATTTTTTTTTACCTCCTATGATACCCTAGCTCTTGAATATTGATATCTATGAATTGCACAAAGAATTTAGGTATGTGATAAAACCTTATCAAAGGTTGAAGTAATAATAAAACCTAGGTCTTGAAAGTCAAAAACCCTATGAATATATGTTTCTGCTAATAACCCTAATAAGGGTTGGGTCCTGGGATATCTAGGGTTTGTAACCAAAACCCTAGAAGTAAAATTTTGAATATCATGGAAACCCTAGATTGACAAAATTGATATCATACTCTTGTATTTGTATATTTTGCTTGGTTGTGCTTGTTGTTAAAGAATTGTAGGTAAATGGTGGAAGCAAGATGTAAAGGATAGAAGGACAAAATAATGAGGTATTCAAGTTAATAATGAGCATGATGGAAAGAGGTAAATACTAGTGTTCATAAAAGTGGGAGCTTCAAAGGTAGTTTTTGAAGCTGTTGTAGATTCAGAAGGAGATTTTGATCTGAAAGAACTATGAAGTTTTAAGGTATGTCTTTAAGTATTTAAAGACTAAAGTTGTGTAGCTTGGACTAGTTAAGATAATTTCTCTCAGTAAGAGGGAGAATGAATAAGATAGCAATAGAGGTAGACATTCTCTAGATTTTGGAAGAATGATCGAGACTATTATTGAGGGGAAACACTCTCCTAATTTCGGAAGAATGATCCTTAAGTCCTGGTTAATTAGAGGAGTGGTTTCTTTTGTTTCCCTAGTCACTTTATAAGAGTGGGTACCTTCGTTAGGCTTCATTACTTTTTAAGTGGCTCTTTGGCCTATAATGACGCATGTGATGTTAGGGTTTGACCAATATAATGACAAAACTGTGATGTAAAATTCCTTGAGGGTTTCCACCTTGTGGTGTGAGTATTTGTATGTCCTCTAAGGTTTGGACAGCCCTACACAATTGGAACATGAACATTCCTAGATGTTTGACCTTGGTGATGGCAAACTTGTACTACTATGTTTACCATGAGGTTGAAGCGCCAATCAAAGTATGGTGAATATTCGTTGTTCCTTAGGATAGGTATCCTATATGATAATACATAGAGTTTTTGGTACCTTGGTAGATGACCTAGATGGTACTTAGATGTTTTATGAGTGGGTGCCTTGCAGATAGGCTAGATTGTATCGAAATATTTAGGGTTGGTATCTTGGCAGGTAGCCTAAATTATACATGATCCATGTTAGAGTTGGTATCTTAGCAGGTAGCCTAAATGATACCTAGACCTTTGTTGGGTTGGTACCTTGGTAGGTAGCCTAGATGGTACCTGGATCCCTTGATTGGTTAATACCTTGGCAGTAACATAGACAGTATCTATACCCTTGGAATAATATATGCTGGCAATAGCCTAAATGATACCTATATTCCTAGATCAACTTGTCTTTTGGATTAATGTCTTAACACCTAGAGCCTTGTAAAAGAATGTTTGTTGCATTGGCACCTTGTTTGTGACCGTTCTTATGAGAATATCCTTGTACCAATTGTTCAATTATGAATACCTCCCTAGTTAAGAGGGAGTGTTGAAAAATGTAACCATCCTTGGTCTTCATAAGTGTTATTGTACTTATGTCATTATATGCTTTATGCAAAATGTAAAAGAAGAAAAGAAATATTATTTTTCGAGCATGGGCTTTATGATCAAGGATTATTATTTTATTTAGATAACCATGTTCTTCATGCTTCTAGGTTTTCTTCAGTCGAAGAGTCAAATTCATATTTGGACCTATTGTAAAGAAAAAGGAAAAATATTTTTGAATTATGTATTTTGGGAATAATTCCCTCTAGAAGTCAATTTTACCCTATTTGTCATGTAGGCTCTGCCACAATAGACATGATTGTTTGCACCCCTTTGAACAAGTATAAATAGAAGAAATTTGGAGCTCATTTTGGAGAGACAATTTGGAGTGTCCAATCTGAAATATAGAAGAAAGTTGGAGCTCATTTTGGAGAGACAATTTGGAGTATCTGATTTGAAATTTTCAAAGCGAAAGATGAGGACCAAAATTTGAGCAGAAGGGTTTGACTTGGTTTGACTTGGTTTCTACAGGGTGGAAGGGTCTTGGATGTTTCATTTTATCTGATTCTATAAGAAGAGAATTTCATGAGTTTTTCCCTTAGAAGGGTTTTCTTGTGATCTTCATTTTATGTTTTGGTAATTGTTTGATGAAGAAAAACATAATTAAATAAATAACAAGCCAACAAATTTCACAAGTAATTACCAAAAAAAATATAATCTAATCAGAAAACCTTTCCATTTTCCAACACCCATGACATTGTTGAAAATTTCTAGAAACTTTATAAACCATCACCCTTAAAGATTCTGATTTGTATGATGAATGGAGAATTAAAATTTAATTTTCCATTTATACATGTCTATTTTAATCTTCAAGTGATAATTTTGTGTGAGATGGAGAGCTGTCTATTGTATTAGTTAATTTTTGTTTTTGTTTGAATTTAGAAACTTTTGTGAAGTCCCCAATCAAGCCTTACTCTCCACCTCACAAAGTCATTCCCGAGCCAAGTCATGTGATATAATGTAATGTAGCAAACATCTAAAAGAAGATTAGTCTGCATTTCCATATTCTTGTTAATGCGTTGTGATTGCATCTTGTTCACAATAATTCCGTTATTGCCACCTCTATATTTATAAGAATGAAATAGACACGTCGAGAGAAACTCATATCATCTCATATCTTCTATTTCTTTATCGAATTCATCATTTAAGTAACATGCATAATTTGCTCTATCAATCCTGCAAAAACGGATTCCAAAACAATTAAAACCATCGTACTATTGAAACTCCACACCCAAACCTTATTTTGGCAATACGCAATATTTGGGTTCAAACATCTAGCTTGGAAAACATGAATCCTACAGCCCTGGAGTAATGCTGATCGGTTTCCGGCATTCTAACTTCGAAAGGGAAGATAAGTGGTAACGAAAATATTCTGAAGGCTTCAGCTAAGATACAAAAACTTGAACTTCCTTCAATATATTACAGCTAAGCTGCAGCATTTTATAAGTTTGATATGCCTAGTATTTTAAGGTGCAGTTCAGGACAATGTAGTATTACAGTGTAGTAATGAGAAAGAAGTTGACTGTACTGTTATGTATAAGCAGTAGCACCATTACGAGTTTTGATGTTTCTGGTTATCTGTAGTTTAGGTTTTAATATGTTGTGTATAGTCATAGGAGTTGCATCCGGGAGTGAACTCAAACCTACACAAATAAAATCCAGGTTTTTGCTTATAGAAGTAGATACAATGGCAATAAAATAAAGAGTGTACAATCACAAAATAATATTGTATCAAATTTTCAGTATAAAACAACCAGAACCTTTTGAATTGTGATGCATTGCCTGCATATTATGTGAATGGCAATCTAGTTTTCAGATCAATGTCACCAGGATTGCAGATATTAGTTTTCACAGTTTTGCAGTTTGAACAATAACTTAGATGCACTTCGTCAAACAAAGTAGCAAAACAAAGTCTCATGTCATAAAAGGAATGGTGGTGAGTAATTGTGAAAACAAAGTCTACAGGAGCTGACCTGTCTGTCTGAGAACGATTGCTGTTTCGAGAAGAGTGTTCCTGGTGCTTAGGACTATAGGGCAATGGAATTGAGGGTAAATAGTATAGCCCTTCACCAGAGTCATCCGAATCACTATCTAAAGACTTTTCTATTGTCATGATGTCAACCTATTCAAACAATGTTAGTACAACATTCAGTACATATTCACATAGTGATATACCCAAGTGACAAGGTTGAAAATTAGAGACATCAATTATATATACACACCTCAGGGTCAGGAATCATATCAAATTCATCTTCTCTCTCAATATATTCCTCATTTTTCCCTGTCTCGAAATCTAAATCTAGAACAAATGCACTAAAATATTTTTCTTCTGTATAGTCTTTGGTCCATATGTAAATTTTCCCAGACTTGGCCACCGAAACCACTAGTGGCCGAATGCGATGCCAAGCTATATCTGTCAAACCTTCCTCTGGCCCTTCTATTATTTTGACAAGCAGTCGGCCAGATATTTCCCATATAAATATCTTGTGTTCCCATCTGCTAAAAGGTCCACCAACAACCCACACACTGTCACCACTGAAGCATGCAACATTCCAGTTAACAGGGCCCTGGAATTCTTTTGAAAGTTTCAAGCATTGAGATCCCACCAGCAGCTTAATGTTTTCGGTCACTGCACTATCACCGGAAGCAGTGACTAGATCTCCCAAAGCACGAGTTGCTTGTTTTAGAGGTAGACAATTCTCAAAAACTCGAAGTGTTCGATCCCCAGAATTAGAAAGCAAATAGTTGCCACACTTGCTAAAAACAAGTTGCCTAATTGCTCCATGCCCAGGAACCTCAAATACTGCTTGTACCTTTCTCGTTTCCGTGTCAATAATCAATATCTCCCCTTTGACATTACCAATATAAATTAAGTCACCGGCCTTATTAAAAGTTGCAGTAGCAGCTTGAAAAGCTGCTGTTCGGTCAGAATGTGGTGAAACAGGAAGTACATATTGTTTGTTTGAATTGAAGTCCACGAGGATTGGTGGAGTGAACAAGAGAGAAGCTAAACCCAAACCCAATACGGAGTATGTTGGAGTTCAATACGCGAAATCTTTTGGGCTTCAGCAACATCACAGAGAGTCAAACATTTACCCGTAGCGGATGTCAGTATTCGGCGACCAGACTTGGACCAACACACTCTTGTAATAGCATCACTATGCTCTTGGTCACAAAGTTCCTTGGCAACCGCTCTGCTTTCAAAGTCCCATATAACACAGAGTCCGTTTGTACAGCCAGCTGTTTCATCCAGGCAAACAACAACTCAAATCTCTTTCCCGCGGTTAGAATGAAAGCAAGCTGTTAAAAATGCAAAGGTAGTAGAAATGGGAATATGACAATTGTGCAAAGAAAAGTTGTAATTTTAAGAGTCTAACCTGTGACCAAATAAGATAACCAAGTTGCTATTAATCACCAAAGTTTTTCAAATTTTTGCAGTCGTTTCCAAAATAGAAAACAGGACCTGAAATAATTTTATGACAGTTTTGACAAAATTTACTTTCACGTTTATTGATTCACTGATGCAGAAAACCTTCCTTTATTTGTTACCAGTAAAAATCAAAATATTTCCCAGCTATTGTTAGCTTTCCCTCTGTAAAAAACAATCGAAGCTTTAGTCATTTAAAACATCTGAATTTTGCATATTTCAGTCTCAATGTAAAAGGAACATACAGAAGATAATAATACTTTCATCAGCCTGCAGTCTGCTACACATCTTCTTCATTTTTTTCTTTCAATCAAGCTTTATAATATCTTATTCGAATCAATAAAAAGTGTTTAGTTTTCTTTGGAAATATGACATGATACCCGTACTTTGGACACCTAAGCCTCTATGCTATCTCTAGTTACCAAAAGCATACAAGTAAATACTCGAAAGAAAACTTAGTATATAACAAACCTACTTAAAGACATTATGGAGGATACATCTACACGCAGGCAAAGCTGGACCAGGGTTCATTGTTTCAGATTGGTCCTTTAATAAGCATCTCACAATCCTCAAATATACCCTACAAAGATTTGAATAGAATATGCTCTCCACTGCTGATCCCTTGAATCTTTTCTTCCAAACATGATATGTTAATTGAAGATTGCGTTACTAAAGTTTTACGAATCGAAACAGAAAAGCCAGGCCTACAGGACCACATGCTGTTGCGTTTCACTGACAAAGATTTGGGAATGACTGGATAGATTATTCACTTGGGTATGATATATGGTCCATTTTGGCATGCACAATGATAGTGGCACTTGTCAACCAAATATCATATATTAACAACAACTGCTAAAATCCAAGAGGAACAAAAGAGTTTCTGAAGTATTCTTAAAGTGTTCGAAGGTCAACCACGTGGTGATTTCTTGTCTTGTTGTTTTGCTCGCTTCACTCTATAGCATTCTATAGCTTAGTGTGAGGGAAGTATAATTTGATTAAAAAATATTCTAAATAGAAAAGTATTAGCTATAAAAAAATTTAAATATAAATAGTTATACATTTTAGTTAGTTTTAATTAAAAACCTTCTACTGTATCTATAATCTCATTCTTTTTCTCAATAACGTTATCTAATATAATTTTATATAACTTTATACAGATAAAAGTAATTAAAAAAAATCACACATACTTCTATATCTTTTATAAATATTTCAATATAAAATTTAAATATATGGTTTAAATATACATATTAATTAATATATTTCAATATAATATATATAGAAAATTAAATTGTGTATATATATAGTAAGAGAGATAAATGTTCACATTGCTATTTTGACAACTCAATTATGATAGAGTTTACAGTACTGTAAAAAAAATAGCAAGACAAAATTTGTGAGGATATGTATATATATGTGTTAATGTTGATTTTAATATAATATTTTAGTATTCAAAAACAAAAAGAAATTAACTGTAAAATAATTTAATTACTTATCAATGAGAGAAATGAGAAATGTTATCTCATTCAAAAATACAATTTAAACAATAAAAATTTATACATTATATTTTACACTTAAAAAAAATCCTTATAATTTTTATCCTTCCTGACTCATGTTCGATTCTTTCTTAAGATATGCAACACTGTTCTTTTTGTCAAATTATAGTCAATGCCGGCACAATCCCATAATCACATTATTTCTATCTATCTATATATGTTGCATGCTTTGGGCACACCCACAGGCCTTCAGAACCATGGTTTGATCCATCCCAGAAGCGTACATGTATTTTCCCATATAGGTCCTTCAATCAATTGATGCGTTAGAAAAGTAGAGAAGAGTGACCGAAATCAACTATCTATCCATTGGAGGTAGGAACATTGGACTGCTTCAGGAGAAATAAGGGAAGACTTTTTCATATTCTTCCATAATCCAAATCATTTTCCAATCCATTCATCGACGAAGGTAATGGATTAGCAGCTATTCTTCGAGAGGGCTTCGATTAACCCTTATTCATTTCCTAGCCCTACGATCGATATGATAATTACTTTTTTATTGGCGCTTTCCCGGGGATCTTGACTTTAGAGCCCATAAAGAAAGGCAGAGTGGCACTTCTATCTAGTGAGAGGAGCTTTTCATAAATAAAGGGGATTATCAATATCTCTTTCCCTTCGAACCCACGTCGTAATGTTTTCTTGTATAACATTTAGGTTTCTTTTCTGAATTTTTTGTAGCCCAAGTTTGGTGTTGGGGCTCCGGCCCACACAGTCCATAGTACAGTAGTGATTGAGCTTAGACTCGAGATGTGGGTTAAGTGGCCAATCGAGGAATCTGTGTTCCGATAGTTGTGTTGCACGAAAACCCAGTCTTTGTGTGCGGGAGAGTGTGGAGTTTGGAATTTGGTTCTAGAAAAACAACAGAGGATAAAATTCAACTAGGAAGCTTAAGCATCCACCAGGTAATAGAAACAAGAACTTTTACAATTACTAAGTCAAAGAGATACGGATGAATGTAGATTACATTCTTAAATGTTTTGAAAAAGTATTTCTTATTTTGTTATATGTGAAATAAATTATAATTATCAAATTCATGTTAAAAATTAGAAATAGAGGATTCTTCATTAAAAGATGGTGGCGGAGATTAAAATACAATACACTTTTGGTTTATAATTTCTAAAATATGAAATGCATTCCTTTGGAGGTTGTCGCTCTTTCATCAAGTAATACAACTTTACACTTGACTAAGAGTTAACGAGTAACTCTCTCTAAAACCTATAACAAAATCTTTTTAGGCACCCACCACAAAATGCTCCACGTTTGTGGATGAATATTTTTTTTATGTTGAGGAGAAAATATATTATGTTTGACCATAAGCTTTTAACAACTCTACATTAAATGTCCATTTGACTTTATTTACTTGATGTGTTGCGGAATGAGAATTTGTAACTTCATTTAATGCATGTTCTTTAGCCTGCAAACAAAATCCACAACCAGCAAATTATCTACTTGTCAGTTTATTTAACACGGTGGTTGAGATTAATTTTCTAACACTCTCCCTTAATCACAATTGTCGCCTACCACTCAATCTCACCATTGTTAACCAATTCCGTTATAAAACTATATTTAGTGTCAATGTGCTTGGTCCTCTTCTGAAAGGCAGAATTCTTTGATAGTGCAATTGTGGAATTGTTGTCGTAGAAAATAGTTTTTGTTCCCTCTTGGTCATGGTATAAATCTCTCAACATTTTTCTCATCCAAAGTGCTTGACACGATGATGTTGTTGTGACGCCATATTCAACTTCTATTGTTGGCATTCACATTATCGACTACCTCTTGGAGGCCCATGAAACGGCTCTCGAACCTAAATGAAAAACATATCCTGAAGTGTTTTTCCTGTCATCAACACTTCCTGCCCAGTCACTGTTTGTGTGACCAACCAACCTAAAATCATTTATAGTAATGTACAAATTACCATACTACTTTGCCCCATTAATATACTTTAAAATCATTTTGGCTTCTTGCCAATGTGTCTCATTGGGTGTCTCCATGAACCTTGACATGAAACTCACTACATAAATTATATCAGGCCCGGTTGCAGTCAAATACATTAAACTTCCCATGATACTTTTGTATAATGTCGGAATCACATTGTTGCTGCAATATTCCTTGTTCAAATTCAACCCCATGACAGTTGGAGTTGGTGTGGGCTTCTTGTTCTACATATTAACCCTCTCCAAAATGTCTGCTACATACTTTGCTTCGAAATAAAAAAAACTATTTCTGTTTGTTTCACTTATATGCCCAAAAAATACCTTAAAAACCCCAAGTCAGTCATTTCAAACTCAATTTTCATGACTTTTTTGAAATCGGCGATGAAGAAATAATCACTCCCTATAAAAATAAAATCATCTACATATAAAACAAAAATAAGAAGTTTACCATCACTATCTTTGATGTGCAAAGTAGGATCACTGTCACATTTTCCGAACCCATTTTCCATCATGTAAGTGTCCACTCCGCTATACCATGCACGCATTGCTTTCTTCAACCCAAAAAGAGATTTCCTCAACCTATACACCTTCTCTTTTTTATGTTCTACCTCATAAGCAGGGGGTTGTGCACCATATACTTCCTTTTTTAGCACTCCATTTAAGAACGATGATATTACATCCATTTGATACACTTTTCATTTATCTTGCGCGATAATTGATAACACTCTACGCATGGTCTCCATCCTCGCGACTAGCACAAATTTATTCACATAATCTCTTCCATGTTGTTGCTTGTATCCTTTGACAACTAGCCTTTCTTTACGCCTTTCAATCTTTATTTCTACATTGATTTTGGTCTTATAGACCCACTTCACTCCAATGACGTATTTTCATTGCGGAAAGTTCACTAACTCCCATGTGTCATTATTTTCTATTGCTTCAATTTCTTCATTCATTGCCGCAACCCAATTTTCTTCTTTGACTGCATTCTCAAAATGGATTGGGTCATCTACATGACAAAACAATGCAAATAAAGAATTCAGACTAGCACAACTATCTACTTCATTTTGCTCATAAATTTCATTTAAATTTCTGAATTTTTTTCTTCTTGTTCTTGTGGAAGATGGATTTGACATGTCACTTGATGTTGTGCTTGAGGTATATGGCGTTGCGGATCTTTGTGGTGTGCTTTGAGAAGCACTTGCTTAGATGTGTGACATTATCCTATTATTTGTTAACAGTGTCACATGTTGACTGTTTTTCTGAACTTGAATAGGAGTAGGAGGAGTAACCATTGAGGAATAGCTTGCTACGGTCAATTCCTCTTTGTCTTCCTATGGTATGCATGTTTTATTATTTAATTTATTTTCTAAACTTCCATCCCATAATTCCTCTTCTATGAATTTCACATCTCTGTTGATTATGACCTTCTTGGTTGATGGATTGTAGAGCTTGTATGCCTTTGATTCATTACTATATCCAAAAAATATGCATTTCTACCCCGTTTTGTCCAAAATTTTTGTTAATTCATCCAGGGAATGTGCACAAGGCACACATCTGAGCAGTGTCATGTGAGTGACACCATGATTTCTTCTAGTCCATGCCTCTTCAAGAACCATATTCTTAGCACTTTTGGTTAGACACCTATTAATGATAAATGTTGCACAAGCGACAACTTTAGCCCAATAATCATTTTTCAAATTCTTTTCCTTCAACATACTCACCATTTCCATAATGGTCATATTCTTTCTTTCTACGACACCATTTTGCTGAGGTGTATGCCTTTGTTGTAAATTGCTTGTGAATTCCATGATCCCTGCAAAAATGTAGGAAATCATTTTAGATGTATTTTCCAACTCTGTCAGTCCTCAAAACATTGATGTAGTGTCCACTTTGTTTCTCAACAAGAGATTTGTATTGGCGAAAGT
This sequence comes from Pinus albicaulis, assembly GCA_034641835.2. Taxonomy (NCBI): domain Eukaryota; kingdom Viridiplantae; phylum Streptophyta; class Pinopsida; order Pinales; family Pinaceae; genus Pinus; species Pinus albicaulis. The sequence goes on along the minus strand of CM076580.1, from coordinate 1,271,086,821 downwards.
GCTCAAACACTTCACTTTTCTATTTTAGGAAGTAGACCAATGTCTTCCTTGTATAATCATCTACGAAAGTCAAAAAATAGTAGTTTCCACTAATTGATAGTGTCTTCATTGCTCCAAAAAAGTTTGAATGGGCAATCTCCAAGGGTGCTTTTTCCCTTATTTACTTTCCTATTGGAAATGATTCTCTATGTTGTTTTAACAAGATATATCCTGCACATAGGCTGTCATATTTTCTATCAATGGCAATCCCTTCGTCATGCCTTTCCTATGCAACAAATTCAAACCTCCAAAATTGAGATGACCAAATATCAAATTCTAAAGCCAATTTTCATATTTAACTTGTTCTTGAAAGTTTATTTGTGTGAAAACTATTATATCTATTTCATTCTCTTGTGAATTCATTGATAGTTGTGCTTGAGCACCTTCTTCGTTCCATTCTATTTTTAACTTGAGAGGAAACATTCAATTGTTTTCCATATGAACTTTTGCAGTCAACTATCTGCTTGAAGACTTATCCAAAATTTTGCACTCAACATTTTTGAAAATTACATTGTAGCCCTTTTGCATGAGTTTTCCAATATTTATGAGTTTATGCTTCAAACCAGGGAAAAATAGACATCTAAAATGTACTTTTTCTCCCCCTTCTTTGTTAGAATATCGACTCTTCCTTTGCGCATGATAAAAAAATTTCTATCGATACCTAATGTCACTTCAGATTTCACACTTTCATCTAAATTGGAAAACATTTCTATGTTCCCTCACATGTGGTTTCTACACCCTGAATCCAAAAACCATACATCCCCTTGTTTTTCTTGTGCTACATTACAAGCTAAAAACATGTCATTATGGTTCTTATCTTCCTTTATGAAATTTCACTTGGTTTTATACTTATATCATGTTTCTTCTTTCTACATTAATTTGCATAATGACCATACTTCTTACGATAATGACATTGAACTTCAAATTTATCATAACTCTGACATTGTGCACAATTTTGGCTTGGGCTTTTACTTGAATTTTTATTGTTTCCCCTTCCACTTGAACTTGAAGTGGCTACCTCTTCCTCCTTTGTGTGGTCTTCTTCCTCTTCCTCTAGCATTTGATCTTCCTCTGCCTCTACCATGACCAAATGAAACTTGTGTCTTGAAGGCATGCTCTAATGAGGAGTTTGTTTCTCTATTCAACATACCTTCACGATAAATCAGTGATGTATGAAGCTCATCCACTGAAAATTGTGAGAGATGCTTTGTCTCTTATATGTACACCACAAATGGAACGAAATATTTCTACCATACTACTCAAAAATTTATCAACTATTCTCTTTTCTTGAAGTGTCTCACCATGTGACCTGAATTGAGTAATGAGTCCAATTACATGTGTAAACAATGAGTGTACATTCTCATATTCTTTGATACAAATTGTCTCTAAATCTCTTCTCATTGTTTGTAGTTTTGTTGTCTTCACCTTTGCCATGCCCTGGTAGGTTTCTCGATGCTATCCCATGCTTGCTTGGATATCATTGATGTTGCAATCCTTGGGAAAATACTTCCATGAAATGCTTGAAAAATGTAGAAGAGGGCTTTTGAATCCTTCTTCCTCTTGCTCCTCAACAAATAATTTTCTACTTGTGTCAAAACATTATATGTTGTTTCATTTGTTGGTTCCTAGAACCCATTCCCCACTTTGACATTATATGTTGTTGCATTTGTTGGTTCGTGGAACCCATTCCCCATGAATTACCAAATATCTTGTGAAGAAAATAGATCCTTCAATTTAATAGCCCAATAGTCATAATTTTTCTCATTAAATTGAGGTATTTAAGGATTAGTCAAACTTGTGCTTGATTTTTCCATTTTAACTGTAACAAAAGACACTTTCTCTTTGGTAAATAGGCTCCAAAAATAATGCCTTCATAACAACCTTTTTAACACCTAGTGAAAACACTTGCACTTAGAACAATAAAATTTTAAACTCTCTAATACCATGTTAAAAACTTATAACAACCTTTTTAACACCCAAAAATAAAAATTGCACTTACAACAATAAAAATTTATTAGAACAACCTTTTTGGCACCGAGTAAAAACACTTGCACTTGTATCAATAAAATTTTAAACTCACTCTGATACCTATGTTAAAATTTTTGAAACAAAGGTTTCTTCCTCAAAAGACAGTGGCGGATATTGAAACACAGTTGACTTGGGTAGCAACTGAAATGGAGCTAAAACTCAAACAAATTTAAGCAGTACAGAACGTAGTAAAACAAAGTAAGTGGGCGCAACAAAGTAAAACTTTGGTTTATAATTTCTAAAACGTGAAATACATTCATATGGAGGTTCTTGCTCCTTCACCAAGTAAACACCAATTTTACTGATATTTTCACTTCACGTTGATGAATAACCCTTTGAAAAACATGTAACAAACTATTTTTACCCGTCCACCACAAAATGCTCCATGATTTTCTCCTCTTGTATTTTGATACTTACATCCGCCACTATAAATAATACTTCCACATGATTGTTATGTCAAAACATACATTTCTAATACATTAATACATGACACGTTCAAAAATTAAAACATAACGTGAGCGATTGTACATAAATATTTTTATGTGGGGGAGTTGTTAAATTTAGATAAAAAAAGGTGTTTTATGCTTGATGCACTTTTACTTTAATATTTGTTAGGCCCAATACAAATAGCAATGACATAAACATGAAATTAAAATGCTTATTGAACACAATAATAGATCAATAGAAGACAAGCCAAATATAGATCAAATTTACAATTTATTTTGTCCAGCAAAGATATGATATATTCTTGCTTTACGACGGTCACCAGGATGCTTAAACCAGAAAATGCTTCCTTGTTTAGCCAGCACTTCATGTGTCACACCTACAACCCTCAAAGACAAATCATCACAAGTCAACGCAAGTCAAACTAGGGTAAACATAAAAAATTCAATGCATGCAGCTTCACAAAAGTCAATGCAGCAAACTAGGGCTTCAGTCAACCAACCCAGAATTCCTCAATTTTAGTGCCCAATTGTATGACCTCCTAAAATCAGAATTTATGCAGAAGATTGAGGCCAAATGACCAAGGGTTGACCATGGTCAACATTGGTCAACGATGCAGCAGAAAAGCCCTAAATAGATGACCGTAGAAAACAACAGCTTCGCTCCACAATTGTGAGGTGAAAAAGGCCTCCAAAGGCTATCGAACCAATCATATCACAATGAGAGAATGTGTGATGAGATGATGAAAAAATGACCTATAAGTCTCTCCAATTTATATTCATCTATAAGGGTGTGTGACACATCTCTTAGGCATGTGGGATAAATATGTCCGACCTCACATGTGGAAAACAAATTCAGAATCAATGTTCTGCTCATCCGATCAAGATGATCTTTAGATCAATCTTGCACCTCTTCGAAAGAGGAATCCAAGAAAAATATGACCATCATCATATGAGCAGTGCGACATGGATTTTGGACCTAGTTTCCCAAAACTAACACTCGCTCTCAACTAGGGAGAACTCGATATATCCACAAATGCCATCCATCATATACCAGTCCAAAAATAGTGCGTCATCCCACAATAATTTGCTTTGCCAGCTATTTATTTCAGATAGAACAAAATGTGAGTCACAAGGACATCACACATAACCGACCCAAAGAAAAATTAGAGGTAAAAACCTCTCTTAGACTCAAAAGAGTATCCTACTAACCCGAAGTTAGTTTTACTGACCCGAACTAGTTTTAGAGGTAAAAAAATCATCATACTTGATCCCAGATGAAGTTGTTGGACACATGACATCCTAGACATAGAGAGTAGAGAAATCTCTGATGCATCCATCGGTCTTGCTATTGTCTCTATCCACATTTCACACCTCATAGGACAAATGAGAAGTACTTCCCATGAGTCCAAAACTCCATGGATAGAAGGTGTGCGGGGCATAGATCAAAGAGAGGGGAACCAACTCAATATCATACCAATGGGGTAGAAGCACAACAAGGTTCAGAAATCCTAGCCCTGTTAGTGCTTATAGTTCCAAGAATATATCCCCAAGCTCCCAGAGTTCATATTCCAACTCAAGTAGGACCCTTAGAATAGGGTCCTTCCACGATTCCAAATTTCTCATGGAATGTTAGAAGATTGAACTTCCCCAAGGGCTTTTTTAGAATATCTTCGACTTTCTCATCAGTTCCTATATGATCAAGCCTTACAGAACCTCTCTATACCATATCCCAGATAAAGTGGTACCTCATATTAATATGCTTGGATCAATCATGGAACACATGATTCTCAGAAAGATGAATCCCACTTTGGTTATCACAAAGGATAATGGTGGTATCTAGCTCATGCCCGAACAAATCACTGAAGAGATTTCACAACCAAACAACTTCACAACATGCCATACTCGCTGCAATGTATTCACCCTCATCGGTGCTCAAAGGCACTGACTTATTCTTCCTGCTCATCAAATATATCGAAGCAGAACCCAAGGTGAAGGAACATCTGATGTGCTCTTACAATCCACCACACTGCCAACACAATTAGTATCATTATTTCCACTGATCCAAGAGGATTGTACAGGTCCAAGTACAAGTGGCTTAAGTACAAGGGCTAAAAAAAAAGTGTTATAAATGTGGCAAACTCAGTGTCAAGTTGAATATCTCGTTGTCCTGATCTCAACAGTGTGAACGGTTCATCAAACCGAGCTTGTATGCAAAAGTTAGAGGCAGTCAGAATTTATGGGTTGACTTGGTGATTTAGCAGGTTAAAGAAGGCACAATTTCACCCTTTTCTGCCCACCAGATTCTTGCCAGCTCCAGATATATTCTGGGAAAAATTGTGGCCTCCTTAAAATGACTCCTATGGCATAAAATCATAATTTTTGAAAACATATTGGTTGTTAATATAAAACGAAAAAAAATATAAAAAAATGGGGTACTGGCAGGCCACCACCCCTACCACCCCACCGCATGATCACATTAAACATATATTAAATATGGGTAAGCAGGCCATGATCCTCGTCGGACCCTACGGGGTGACCCACCCAATGGTTATAAAATCAAATACATAAAGGGTGGGGCGCGAGCTGTCAACCCCGCCACCCCTACCCACTTAAACCATATGCATATATTTTGGGTAGCAGAGATGAGGGGCAGGCTGCCCAATATGGGTCCAACCCACCACATAAAAATGTTTTATTGTTATTTAAATCCAAATGTCACCATTTTTTTAGGGGGCGGGGTTCGACTGCCCGACCCCCTCCCAACAAAAGAGGATCTTAACCAACTCACATATCAGCTCCCTTGGGGAGTCTGCCCAGCCACACCTATATGAACTTCCATTTCAGAAGTGCACCCAGGAAAACCTGGAGCATCACATTTACCGAGGCAAAGTGGAACCTTGAACGCCTTGCACGAGGGGGGAAAAACCATGAACTCAGCTCATTTCCAGAGGGCCGAGATTTGTCTAGCGTCAGAATCAGGAAAATTTTATATGGATTTTGCGCCTCTCGGCAACACGAGTTCAATGGTGCTTTCATTTCTTCATCAAAGGTCTCCAATTTTCGGGCACTTTCAGCTAGGGAGGTATAAGGATGTAATTTTTCATTGATGCTTGTACTTTCATTTTATTTGCCACTTAATGAAAAAGGGCCTCCCCACTGATTGAGCAGTGCCCAGAGACATAATCCCTCTTGGACAAACTCCAATATCAATTTCTTCTCTTCTTTTCATGATTTTATGTGCTTCTCTCTTCTTATGTTCATGCCTTTTCAGTTTCATGATTAAGATGCAATTTTACATGTAATTCTTTAATCCATCTCAAAGCAAAAGAATTTGGATCAAGTGGTATAAGAGTAGGTATTTGTAGATGTGAATTGCATGTTCATATGATAACTAGAAATAGGCTATTTTTATGAAGGTAAATCCTCTCTGCGGACAGAGACGATCCCTCTAGCCCTAGGGTGTGTCTAGTAAAAAATGGACATGCTAAAGTGTTGCTTCCTAGTTAATGAATGAACAAAAGACATGGTAGATTGACCTATCTTGAATCCAACAATGTTGATGTTGCAAAAAGAGTAGTGGTCTCTCGCTCCTGCCTTGGCAAGTCATGATCCGTTCACTGTCACGCTCAGATACTTGCACATAGGACAAGAACAACACATGACAGAATAGTTTCACTCAAAACTGTTAGCCAGTCAAAGAGGGATAAACTTATCGCATCAAATAAACATCATAAAACAATAGTGGAACCAAACAGTAGTCATGTATATTAATGAGTAGAAGGAAGAGTACAACCGATGCTTTGACGTTGCAATCTCCTCCAGCAGGGTTCAGATGAAACGTGTCTCAACTGTCGGTTAAGGAATTTGGACTCAGGCTCTCTTAGAAGTCATCGAATCGAGCTCTCTCAACACAATATTTCTTACTCTATCTCCTCTAGCAGCTTAGCTATAGTATAATTCTCTTAGTTCAGTTATTCAGTCATTCATCTATTCAGCAGTTCAACTATTCAGCTATAATGTGTTTAGTTGTTCAGTCGTTTAGCTATTCAGCTATAATGTGTTGAGATAGCTTCTACTAAAGGAGATAGTTTCTTATATGGAGGAAAGGGAGGAGGTTGGGATCCCTACAAAGGTGGGAGGGAGTCCTATCCTTTAGGACAGTTCCAAGGGAGGTTGAAACTACTAACTAAAGGAAGGAGTTCGTGGTTATTTTAGTTCAACCACTCCTAATGACTCATCCTCGAGGTGGTTGGAATGGAACCTCCGCCTCTATGTTTAAAAAACATTCCATAAACAGCTTGGTGCGGGTGTCTAACTGGCACAAAGCGCCAAGTGGCGCGAGCTCAGTGTTAAATTTCCTGGTTGGCACGAGGATGTAACGGGCTACTTGAGCCAAGGCAAAAATAGGGATTTTCACAGCTCTTCTTAGGGAAATGTCAACAAGAAGAAAGTTTTTTTCATCAAAAGGGACGTAAGGATGGTATTTGCAAAGCATGACACTGTATATTGGTCAAAAAAATGACCATCCAATGTGCGAGTTAGGGATTGTAGGGACAATGAAGAAATGTTGTGTAACATATGCCCCCTAAAGTATGAAGTCCAAGAGAGAGGGAGGGGTAAAATGCTTTATGAGAATTCATTTGAACCAAACACTATTGTCGAAAGACCTGGAATTAAAAATACAACTGATATCCGTGATACATGAATCATGTGGCATGGACGCAGCCATCCATAATAGAATATATATAAAAACTGAGATTCGAGGTATGAACATAGCCATCTAGCAGGAAGGATCAATAAATAGACTCAGGTATGGTCGCGACCATCCAATCAAGAGAGTCATGCAATAAGTCATCATAATCCACAAAAATCCGCAGCATCGAGTTTATGAAACAAAATCCAGGGTCTTGCACTCCATCTCGACCTAAACAAGCACAATTTCGAGCATGCGAATATATGAGCTGAAGTTGAACATGCAGGAAAATCGTCTGATTATCAGCTAATGATGAAAGCTATTAACAAATGCAAGAGAAACCACCAATGATGACGATGGCCCTCAAGGTACAAAAGGTACAATCTATGGAATGTGAAAGGTGATCTGACGTCGAACATTCGCAGAATCACTCGATCGAAGGCCAATGATGTGAACCTTGCGTCGAATGCAAAAAACTTGCCATTGAGGCATGCAGGCTCCAAGGTACCAGAAGGGAGTCTCTAGATCAAATTCCTGGATAATGAGCTGAAGTCGACAGGAAGTGACCTGGTCGAAGGAGGGCCATAATGTTTCCCACATCATCGACACTAGATAGAGGAACATGATGAAAGTGGATCAGGACTAACAAGAGATCAGAGGAAGTTTGACAACTACAAAGGAAAACCTCTCTTGAACATATCAACAACACGACACTGGATTTGGCAGTATTTGACATCAAAGGATTTGAGGTCATGATGATGTGGCAAAGAGCAGATGAGAGGTGAAAAGAGATTACCCAAATCCATGGAGGCAAAAATGACGAAATGAGATGTCCCCAACTCGACATGAATGTAGAAAAGTGCCATGTTCAAGAGTGACATACTGCCAACATAACTAAAACATGGTTCCATTTTCCCCCACCATTTCTAGCGAGTACCCCAATTATTTTTTAAAAAAAGCTTGAAGGGGATAGCATATGCTTGTACTGTAAGTTTGTCCTTCAGAAAAATCCAACCTAGTACATTTTATGATCCCTAGGAAAGAGGAACTCGAAATTGGTGACGAAGTTTGATGTCATCACGGTTTAACGAGTCTGACAAAGGGAGAACTAGAAACCTTTTCATGTTTAGAGATTTTGAAAAGAAGGCTGAAAAGAAAAATCTAGTATTCCCTTTTCATTGGTAGCCTCACGGATCCGAAAAGGTAGAAAACTATGTTTGCAAGAACCTCTTAGTTGCGATAGGCTAAGGTATTCCTTTTTTGTAAATAATCCTTCCCAGCCCGAAAAGCATTAAACATATACTGGGTAGGTATCATTTCGTAGCCATTTAATGAGTTCAAAACAACAAGAATCTCGGTAATATTTTTAATTTTAGAGAGTCAGAAAAGAGCTGAAAGATGACTCCAGTAGTTACTTTTTTTTGTTTTCACCGAGTCCGAAAAAGTATAAAATATAACTCATTACTTCATCATTGTCACATGAAAAACCTGTTGTTGCACAAGATACATGTGTAAAACCCATTTCTCGAAAATAATATAATAAAATGATCGAAAAACATGCCTTAAAACCTAATTAGGGTTGTGAAAAAGTTATAAAATGGAAAAAATGGTAAAAATAATTACTTTTCACTTTTTACCTTGTAATATCCCAAATGGGATATTTTAACTAAAAATGCAGAAATAGACTTGAGAAGATAAATAAATGGAAATAAACACACAGCCACCAATATAACATAATGGATGCCGATAAAATTACTGATCCATTTTATTAATCCATGGTAAAAATTACATCCACATAAAGGAACATCTGAACCTGGGCTTGCCAAGCAAGTGGAGCAAAACCTAGAAAGATCTCTGACCCAATTGATGAATGACACTGGCAATGATGTAGATGGCTCAACAAGAAGACTACTGCAAATCGGCTATGGCACAAGCTGTCACTGAAGCCACTGAAACACAAGTTGAAGATCTGAATGATGCTCACACCAATCCCTAAAGCTCTGCGAAAATTCTAGATGAAGTCTCCTCAAGAGAGTGGGGTTTTCATCCAACACTCACAAATCACCCGAGGGTTTCCATCCTAGGGCTATGGCTGGAGTAGAGAACCACGTATCACACCTCTCATACAATAAAATAACATGATCCCAAAGATATCCCTCAATGGCCTCCTCCCTTTCTTTTATAGATCTCTTGGAGCCTCCTAGAGCATTATTTTATTATTATTTTATTCATGGAGCACTTTTCCCTCTTATTAAAATATTCCCCTTTAATGCAGAAAAGAGTAAATCGGCTACCATGTCTCCTCCTGTCACTGAAACTCATGTCCAACCATCCCATCACGGAGGTATCCTCGTCCTAGTTCCATTGAGCTATTACACTAAGGTGTTCTATCATGTATTCCTCCCGAAATGCCACCCTGAGCATAATTAGCTGAGTTAAGCCCATAAATAACTCAAATTTCCAAAAGTTGTCGGAATGCGCTGGAACGAAAGCCAAACTGCTCGGATGATGGAATATATCAAGAGAATGCCACCCTACCACATAGAAACCCCTCAAAACTCCTCCAAAAAGCCCCTGGGCCCACTAATGACACCAACCTATACCTGTGACCAGTCTTCTTCTAACTCTGGATATCCATCCTAGCCCTGTAATAGGTGACACAAAAAAAATGAATATTACAGACCTTCCACCCCAAGATTTCTTGCACTCAAGCAATCGAAATATGTGGGCCACTTTGTTGGATCGCCGCAAGTGAGAACCAATGCCCGGATCCCATACAAATATCTGGGTGCTGCTATGCACCTGTGTCAAACCATTCGGAATAGTCCCCACAATGGCCAATCATTGCCCAAGTCCCACGACTCAGACTGTGCACTGCCTTTGGCTATAACTGATGCTCTAAGAGGTGAAGACCACGTCTCCTGCTGCGCTGTATCTATGACGGTGTAGGATGCCCCACAAACTGTGTACCAACTCATCACCTCTTTTCAATCCAACCCCTGACTAATTCCAATGCTGATCCTTCTCTCCCAAAACAGGGATGGGATGTTGAAGAAATGTTGATCTGTGCCCCACTTCTAACTGGAATATGTATCATATGTCATGTCTAAGGGCCCCTGCTCCATTGTGTGCCCTACGAATAATATCATACCATCAAGAGGGTACCAACTCATGATCTCCTGCCAATCCATCATGGAAGAAGAATCCAATGCAGCAACAACTGCATATGGAACATGCCTGGAGAACTATCGCCAACTCATAATCAACTCACGCTACTCTGTCCCACCTGCCAACGAAAGCTACCTGTAGAAGAAATCTCATCTCTCTATAATGGGAAAAAGTGGGCAAGATATGCTACAAGCCCCATCTATGTACTCCTGGAGAGTGCTACTCCCTGAGGATACCACATCTCTCCTAACTGCATATGCACCTATCTGCACATCATCAATGTGTCAGGCCACAGATGGATGCTCCACCATCTCCAACAGCTCTTCCCACTCCTGATCAAGAATTTCATGCTCCTGCTATCTACTAGCCCCCTACAGAACCATCCCATCAACCTCTAACACCTCTAGAGGATATGGATCTGCAACTGCTGTCACCGTACTCGATGTCTATGCATCTGACTGCTCCACTGCAATTGTTGACCCCAATGTTAGCCGCATATCCATCATAGACTCAATGTGGGTGCCCATCTGGCTCTCCCCAAAAGGAATATCATGCCTGATGTGCATAGTGTCATCCTCTGCTCTCAAGATCCATCATATGTTGCTTTGGCTAAATCGTCACAAGTGACTCATCACCCAGAGTATCTCTCGTAGAGTCCCTTGACTGCTCACCCTGCACATTGGAACACAACTTCGGTCTATTGTCATCATTTCTACATGACTTCTCTCACTCGCCAGAAGCGTCCTCAACTAATCCCATGGACTCATCTGAAGAAGAGTCCTCACCATGGCATACAAAAGGAATGCCCTCTTGTCCTGCCTCTGCCACATCATCTGCATCACTAAAACATGAGTGATCAGGCCCCCATGGTCCTTTGCAAATGAATCAAATTCCCTTCCTCCTCAGTTCATTTTTGCTGCATGATCCACCAAACTGGAACAACTCCTCCCTGGTCAACTATCTCCTGAAAGGCTCAATGTTCTGCTCAACTAGCCCTTGGGCTAGTTCATAAGCAGCAGGTGAGACCAACTGCTCTCTCCTCCAAATTCTCAACAACCTAGTCTGCAAATCCCAGTAAATGGCCTCATGGACTCCCATACATGACGACAGGATGAACTACATGTGTGCTATGACTGTGTCAGAATGATGTCTCCTAATGCTGAAGAAGCATTGGAACATTTGCAGAATGAAGTCATCACACTCAAATTCAAACATGATCTCATGAGTCTGGGTCATGGCCATGACTTCTAAAACCTTAAGCTTCCTCCCAAATGTAGAGCCTGCATAGTTGTCCAAATCTCGAAAGGTTCCTACTATTAGTCTAAAAATTATTTTCATAATGTCATCATTGTAGAGAGGGAAGGGTGCTGTTATCCTCAAAATATCACTAAAACAAGAGGCAGCTATAAACTTGACTCTCTCACTTGGATGTTCCAAGAATCTAGTTTGTACCAATGCAAGCATAGATGACCCCAAAGCCCAATTGAAACTCCAATCAGATTTCTCTACCTTTGAAAGGTAGGATTCTTGTTTCTCCAACATGGGAAAGTCATTTTATGATCTTCCGCTCTTTAAGTCCATACCAAGTGCATAAAGCCAATTTCCCACTTCTTCCTCCTTATGTAAATTCCTTGGATGTCTTTGTTGGAGCAAATTATGTACCTTCTTGGAGAACGTTTTGTTGTCCTGTTTTGTTTTTTGGTCTTCTATTGCATGGTGGTTCAAGGAACCAACTTTTATTCTTCTCTAGTTGTTTAGGAATCCCTCCATGGTTCAACCAATGATGTGGTCCATGTTTTTCTGAGTTGTTATAGTGATGTATGTGTGCTTTTTGTCAACTAGTTCAAATACATACTGTTGTAGGTGACACGTATTTGCTGGTGTCAAATACAAGTGCATAGTGGGGACTTTACAAAAGAATCAGTCTCAACCCCACAACTGATATCTATATTTTAAGCACAGAAAATTATTACATCCATTAGCAAAGCAACATAATAGAGATATTTTAGACAAGACATAGCGACATCCCTCATTGATATAAAAAAAAACTATATACTCAGAAAATATAGAATGGAACTTGGAAATCATTCTAGAAAGCTCCTTTGGAAACTACACTACTGCTCTAAGACTACACTGCTGCCTGAATTCAGCCTCTGATTTACCCACTGAAAACTGCTCAGAAAATTCTAGGAATTTGGGAAGGTGATCCTTGTCCAAAATTCAAAAAAACCCAGAAAGGGTTTCTTCTAATTCCAACCTTCAAAATCTAACCCTTTGTTGTTTGGCCCTCTTCCAATTTCGTTTTCTAGCACTTTAGCTGCTACTGTCAATCATTTCTCTCCAAAATCCCAGCCAACCTCCTCAGATGGATCTCCTATAAATCTCCCAAAACCCCATCTCTAAAATCCCACCAATGCGGCTCCCAAAAATGACCCTCCTCCAATGATTGCGTAGGCCCTTCTAACCAAAATAGCTGCAACTGAAAACTAGAAACCCGCAAGCTGATCCAAGATTGAAGCTCTGATACCATTGTAATATCCCAAATGACATATTTTAACTAAAAATGCAGAAATAGACTTGAGCAGAAAAATAAATGGAAATAAACACACAGCCACCAATATAACATAATGGATGTCGATAAAATTACTGAGCCATTTTATTAATCCATGGTAAAAAGTACATCAACATAAAGGAACAACCGAACCTAGGCTTGCCAAGCAAGTGGAGAAAAACCCAAAAAGATCTCTAGCCCAACTGATGAATGACACTGGCAATGATGTAGATGGCTCGACAAGAAGACTACTGCAAATTGGCTATGGAAAAAGCTGTCACTAAACCCACTGAAGCACAAGTTGAAGATTTGAATGATCCTCACACCAATCCTTGAAGCTCTACGAAACTTCTGAATGAAGTCTCCTCAAGAGAGTTGGGTTTTCGTCCAACACTCATAAATCACCCGAGGGTTTCCATCCTGGGGCTATGGCTGGAGTAGAGAACCACGTCTCACACCTCTCATACAATAAAATAACATGATCCCAAAGATATCCCTCAATGGCCTCCTCCCTTTCTTTTATATATCTCTTGGAGCCTCCTAGAGCATTATTTTATTATTATTTTATTCATGGAGCACTTTTCCCTCTTATTAAAATATATATTTTTTTAATGTAGAAAAGAGTAAATCGGCTACCACGTCTCCTCCGGTCACTGAAAATCATGTCCAACTATCCCATCATGGAGGTATCATCGTCCTAGTTCCAATGAGCTGTTACACTAAGGTTTTCTGTCATGTATTCCTCCCGGAATGCCACCGTGAGCGTAATTAGCTGAGTTAAGACGATAAATAACTCAAATTTCTGAAAGTTGTCGGAATGCACTGGAACGAAAGCCAAACTGCTTGGATGATGGAATATATCAAGCGAATGCCACCCAACCACATAGAAACTCCTTAAAAATCCTCCAAAAAGCCTCTGGGCCCACTGATGACACTAACCTGTACCTGTGACGAGTCTGCTTCTAACTCTGGAAGTCCATCCTAGCCCTGTGATAGGTGACACCAAAAAAAGGAATATTACATACCTTTTGTGGAGCAATAGTTACCCATTTCACTGTGCAATCTTGCATCAATGATAGCGGCCAATCCAGCAGATCAATCATAAATCTATCAACTCCAGGTAAAAGCTGAGATCCCTCTCATCATTTTAAGTCATTTCTTGCTTCCTGTAATTGTCAGTTTCGAATTTTGGGGTAAGAAATGTAAAAATTATGGCTTTGTAGTTGGCGCGTGTTTCGGGCACGGAGTCGCACCAACCGCCCGATTTTTAACACTAGGGTGCACCCAGTGGTGCGACTGTTTTGGAAATAGTCACGCCAATGGCACAAACCATTTCTAGAAAAAAATGCTCATCAAATACCCTAATTGTTTACAGTTTTAAGGTTCAAAATCGACTAATACCACTCATGTGTGTGTGTTTGCAGGTAGAAAGAGTTAAAATGGTCATCGAATGGAAAGAATGGGAACATAGCGAAGAAGATGAACTAGCCATGGAAAATGAGGGAGTCATGGAAGCTCTCAAAAACTATGGTCTAAAAAAATTCTTCCTAACATCATGTCTCCGAGCCCAACCAAAATTAATACAGTATCTTATCAGTATATGGGATGAAAATCAAGAGAATTTCATCCTACGAGATCAAGAACATGAGATTGATGTCTCTGATGTGTACTTCATCACAGGATTATCACGGAGGACTGCATCACCAATCCTAACTGACACCTGGCCCTGCATGGAAAACATGAACATGGTGATAGATAGGGTATGTCGAGGAGCACGGAAGGGATCAGGTAGTGGGAAAATTGATATACAAACTATCCCAGATTTGACACTACACATGGTATTGCATACCATCACCCAAGCTGTAGGATCACAAGCACCACATGGAGCAACAAGGACACAGTTGCTTCTTGCTGTAGACTGCATGGCACCAACCATCTACAACTGGGTAGAGGCCATGACCGTAAACATGAAGCGCCAACTAGCCAAATGCAAGAAGACCAAACTAAAAAAATTTCATTATGGATCTATTCTGGTATCATTCTTCTTGGAACGACTACCCATTTTTTAGCAACAGGAGGTTATAGTCCCGACACCACCAGCGAGAGAACCACAGATGGCTCGATGGGAAGCTTTGATGCCAAGGGCAGGGGGTGGTCAACAGATGTCCTAGAGACCGGAATTATTTGATTGGCTCCATCGACAACTAATTGTCATGGAGGACTGGCCCTACTCTGGCACAAATTTCACTGATGATCCGAACGTCCCACTCCCAGAGGGAGAAGATTGGGATGAAGATTTGGGTGAGACTCATTTTTAACTTTTATGAGTATTATGATTTTTTTTGTTTATGCATGTTCTGACATTAAATCCATGTGATGTAGATGTTGGCCCAGACAGACCTGCCGGTATTTCACCGATAGCGAGGCGAATCCCTCGTGATTTTGACCCTCAAGGCGAGGGTAGTGAGGAAGACGAGATAGTGTGCAACGTAGAGGGGATCACATGAGGAGTCCCAGATTATGCATGTTTTGATGATGTTCCTCGCGCCTACCAGAGACACACCGTAGGGGTGCCCAGCCGAATTCAGTGCTTGCTGAGGCGGCTAGTATGGGCCGTGACATATTATCGCGAGCACCATGTTGATTTGACACCTAGGTTTTATTTTATCTACATGTTTGAGAGACATGATCTCTCAGGAAGTAACAGAAACACACATATATTTTTTGAAGTTATGATGCACACAATTCCAAACATGTAATATATATATATATATATATATATATATATATATATATATATATATATATAGATATATATATATATATATATACATCTTATTTCCCTACGTGGATCTTTTACATATGATGATGCTTTTACAAATGATGCAAATTTTTATCTAATACAATGTTAGCCACTGTATCAGTTAATGTGTTCATTCTTCTAGGAATATGTTGATAGGTAATAAAATCAAAATGTCTTTCCAACAAACAAATACGTAAATACAATCTCAGAATGTGTGATTTCTAACTGAATAGTGATTATTGAGTTGCAGAACAACAAGCTGTGAATCTAGATTTACAAGAAATGCACGTATGCCGAGGTTGATTTCCTTGGTTAATAGCTCAATAACAATGCTATATTCAGCAACATTTTTGTAGCTCGTCCTAGGGAAATACCTTGCAGATCTATCAATTCACCAGCAGGATCATAAATTAGCTAGGATGCCGAAGACAAATTCCTGGTACTGCAGGAAGCACCATCTGCAAAACCAACATAAGGGGTAATAGACATCTGCACAGTAAGCAAGACCCAATAAGTAGGAAAACTCTCACAAAGTACATCAAACCAGAAAATATGTACAAAAATGAAAACAACACATATGTACACTTATTGCACATGAATGACTCACGCATAATATTTTTTGAGATACAACCCATTTTTGGGTTGTTCAAGAGGATGACCTTCATAGTCATTTAGCTCATAGGCCCCATTCTGTAACACACGTTTAAAAACTTAGGGTCCATGCCACATAGGCTGAAATTTTCCTGCCCCCAGCTTATCACAAGCTTGGTCATACAGGAGGACGAGATCTCCTTCAACGAAAGAATGATGGGAAACTGATTGATCAAAATGAGCCTTGACCCGCTTTTTCTATGCTTCGATAACGAGAGCAGCAAAGCGGCAGGTTTCACCAGCCTTTCTAAATAAAGGGGACACTCTTCTTCTGGTGAAGTATTTCACAGTAATTCAACAGCGAACTTGAGTGAAGGTATTTCACATTCAATCAGAAGAGTAGCTTCCAGGACATAAACCAACTGGAAGGGAGTGAACCCGGTTGCGTTTTTTACTGAGGTTCGATACGCCCAAAGAGCCGAAAATAACATGAGATTCCAATTTGATTTGTGGATCCCAATCGTACGTTGAAGCATTGTGACCAGAACTTTGTTCACATCTTCAACTTGGCCATTGGCTTGAGGGTAGTGCAGCGTTAAGTTGTCGTGATGCAGACCCAACTTAGAAGTCAACTCCGTTACCATATAATGATGAAAATGGGAACCATGATTGGTAATGATGGCTTGAGGGACACCAAACCTAGCAATAATATGATTAAATATGAATTGAACAGCTATCTTACCGTCAGCGACAACTGTAGGCATTTCTTCGGCCCATTTGGTGAAGTAGTCCATGGCTATGATAATATAAGCATTCCCCCCGGCCGAGTGAGGGTTACACGCCATAAAATCGATGCCCCACTTCACAAAGTGACCAATGGTAATGATAGGATGAAGAGAAACGGGTGGCACATGCAACTTGCATTCATAAATTTGGCAATCATGGCATTTACGAACTGCGACAATACAGTATTTGAAAATAGAAGGCCAAAAATAACCAGCACGAAGAATCTTCTATGCAGTAGCATAACCAGACATGTGACCACCATAGGCGCCACTGTAACAATCATTTAGAGCTTTCTTAGTTTCCTCGAGAGTCAAACATCACCGGAGTACGGAATCAACTCCAATACAATAGGGAGTATCTCCAACTATACAATAAGGTTGTGACTGATGGTGGATGCGTCGGCGGGCATCTTTTGTCAACTCAGACCTAAAAGATGAAGTTTGGAGATAAATGATGATATCACCATACCATGGATTGAGGGTGCTAATCAAGAAAAGTGAATCATTTGGGATGAAGTCCTCAGAATGAGAAGGAGTGGAGTCGGAAGGGAGAGAAAAAAATAAATCAGCAAAGACCAATGACTTCTTAGATTTGGCAGTAGTAAATTCCAGATCAAACTCTTGGAGCATGACAATCCACTTTGAGTATTTTCCCCCCAGCAATACTCGAGACAATATGTAGGGCATAGGGTTTCATTCAAAAATCATTGTCTCTGTATGCAAAAGAATATAATGACGAAAACGTTGAACAACTTGAACAATGACAAATGCTAACTTCTCGATGTGAGCATAACATGTTTTAGTGTTGAGAAGGTTACGAGACAAGTAGTAAATAACATGCTCATCACCGTCATCATCGTCTTGTACCAAAACCATGGCAATTGTGTTGAAAGAGGTAGCCAAATAAATGGAAAAACCATGATGATAATTTGGAGGGCGAAGGAGAGGAGCATTGACCAACAATGTTTTCAATGCATCAAAATATTTCTGAGCCATCTCATCCCAGTAAAAAGGAACTCCCTACTTTAACAATCATGTGAATCCTTTAGCTACTTTGGTATAGTAAGGTATAAAACGGCGAAGAAAATTAGATTTCCCTTGTAAACTCTGCAACTGATGTAATGAGGAAGGAGAGGGGAGACTGATAATAGCCTCAACCTTGAGAGGATCTAGGCAAATTCCGTCTTTGGAAATGATCAACCCTAAGAGTCTACTGGAATCAATGCAGAAGGCACACCTCTGTGGATTAAGCTGAATGTTATAGTGTCTACAACGAAGAAAAATCTAAGGAAGATGGTTAGGATGATTCCTATGCTTATTTGAATGAGCCGGAAGGTCATCCAAATAAGGCTGAACGATGGGACGAATATCATGAAAGGCATAAGACATCGCACACTAAAATGTGGCCCTGACATTATTCAAACTAAAGGGAAGCTTCTTATAGGCAAAGGTACCCCAAAAACAGATGAAAGTAGTCTTGTGTTGATTAGTCGGGAGAATGTTGATCTAATTATAACCTGAAAAGCCATCCATAAGGGAAAAAATCTCACTCCTGATACAATCGTCAATGATTTGATTGATGAAAGGAGTAGGGTAATTATCCTTAGGACAAGCTCGATTAATATCACGATAGTCAACACAGACATGAATAGTGCCCTGTTACTTGTCTACAGGAACAATATTAGAAACCCATTTTGTCAAGGGAATTGGATAAATGAAACCATCTTTGAGAAGCTTTTCCACTTCAGCCTTAATGACAGCAGCTTTCCTAGGATGCACCAGATGAAGATGTTGACAAATAGGTTTCGAACTGGGATAAGTAGGAATCTCATGCACCATGATGCTAGGATCAATATTTGGCATTTCTTCATAGTGCCATGCAAAGACATCACAGAATTCACGAAAAAAGCTAGTATAGACTTGCACTTCATTCAAAGAAAAAGTAACCCCAATATGGATGTTCTTGACGATTCTCGGTTTAATGGAAATGTCGATAGGCATCTTCTGAGTGATGTTACTCAAGTTACCTTTGGAAAAAACCTCATGGACCTAAACAGGTGTTTGAAGCGAAGGAGAAGGAATCTGAGAGGAAAGATGCTCAAGACAAGTAGACATGGCTCCAAGACTTGGTAGAAACAAGGAACGATGATGACCATCATTCCACGGTAGATCGACGAGAGACAGAGTTTCCATGATAGCCTCATCTGAAGGAAACACTACTTTCAAAGGATCTGGTGAATCAAAATCACCAAGCCAAAGGGATTGAGAATAGATGTCAAGAGTTACGCTCGAAGGAGCATAATCAAGATTAGAATCTGATACAGCAATGAGTTCACAATAATCAATTTCAATCAAACTCAAAGGCATCGAATCGCCGAACGAAATGATTTTTTCGGGAGAAGGGATAACCCAGGGGTCATCGGTTTGAGAAATCATGTTGACCTTAACAGTATTTGGTGGTGAAAGAGGGAAAACACCCATGAGGGTAGGGTCCTTGAAAAGGCTTGGCCCTACACTCTTATAAGGAGTAGGAATCTTGTCCACATACAAAACGTTGTTCTCGGAAGAAGAAGTGAAAAAAGACAACTGATCAACAGTAATAATATTTCCTTCGTGTGGAAACTTCAAAACACAAAAGAGAGTGGATGGAACACACAACATGGCATGAGTCCAACTACGTCTAAGGATGAGATTATAATTGAGTTTTGCATCAACGACTTCGACCTCGACATTGACTGTCTTCCCTTCTAATGTGATCGGTAAACTAGCGAGAACACCAAGAGGTTTAGATTCTCTTCCATCAAATGCTTCAAGGGCATTAGGTGATGAGGTAAGCGTTGGAGAAATAATGGCTTTCCAACAAGTAGATGACATAACACAGATAGATGCACCCTCGTCCATGATAGCCCGGTGAATATTCAAACCATTAATACCAACTTGAATGATGAGTGCAATTTGGTGTGGGAGTCGTGGGATGAATTCTCTAAAACGAAAGTGATCAAACTAGTATCGGCAGGATCAATCCCACCTATCGTAGATAGCAAAGCTTTCTATTGCGAAGGAAAACTCTGAAGTACTTCTAATGCAGACATTGCGGACGGTGCCTGAGCCAAATCTTCAACAATACTATAATGCTGAGCGGCACGGGCGTTGGGATTGTACGAAGACTTACGAAGCACACATTTGGAAGGTGGTCGCACATTGGATTCAGTGTTAGGCCGTTCAATCTCAATAGGAGTAGAAATAGGAGGGGGAGGAGGACCATCAGTGATCTCTTTCCACACTGCCTGACATGAACCAGAATAATCTTTCGATCGAGTAGAAATATAAACGGGTGCAGAACCATTCATCATGAACACTTGTGAATCAGATGGAGCAGAGGACTGATGGTGCTCTACCATGTGAGTCTACTAAGGGAAGGCTTCCTTAATAAAGGTCAGAGTTCCTTGGGTGCCTTTGGGCAATCAACTCACTTCAGACCCTTGAGGACAGTCCTTGGTGAAGTGCTCATCATCACAAATCAAACAAGGATACTTCGGTTTACGTTGAGAACTATCAGCAGAACGAGGTTTTGGAGAATCCTGTTTCGGGGCATCGGCTTTGGCCTTAGATTTACCCTTCTTCTTACCTTTGGAAGTGTTATCTGTAGGATTAGCCTGAACAACATTCACTTCTGCAGGTGTGCTAGAATTTGAATTTGAGTGAGAAGCTACATCATTGGAAGAAATAGACTTCTGCTTCCCAGAGTTAGATGAAGGAGACTTCTGAGAAGTCTATGATATAGAACCAATAATAACATCAACAGATGGAGTTGCTGGTGGTTTAGAGGTTCCATGTCGAGGAGCATCAGGCAAGATATCGTACAATGCACCAGACTGATAATACACGAGATCAAGGTACTAGGCCTAAGTAATGGTTTGTTCCTCAGTTACACATGCCCCCATAGCAATGTCTTTAGAAATCTAATTGACAAAGGAGGTATTGAATCAGTGAGTCAGAAGTTGCTCAGGTATCTCAAATTTGATCATGCGACAACGACGCTGCCACTCATGAATATGATTCGAGATATGAGTATCTCGATCATGTTTCAATGAGGTGAAGAGGTGTGTCCTGGTCTCATAGCAGATTGATAATTGAAAATGTGTAAGGAATCCCATGGCCAAAGAATTGAAGTCTTGGAAAACTCCATGAGACAGCTCAATGTACCACTTTGCAGTGGCACCAGTAAGAGTTCATTGGAAAAGACGGAGACGAATAGAATCATCAACCCAATAATTAGAAGAACACCACAAATGGTAACTCATCACATGCGTTTGGGGGTCTTCACAAGGTTTACCCTCAAATTTAGGACAATCACCAGGAATATTGGTCGAAACCGGAGGCCAATATGGATTATGAAGAATAAGATCATTTGTCAACTTCCACACATCGGGTAATTCCAACGTAGCAAGAAATGATAGTTGAGTATTGAAATTCATTGGAGGTATTTGATAAGGACCTGTATGTACATTCCACCCAGTCTCAATGGGATTCTATCCCCATATATTATGTCTTGAAGGATTCAGATCATAGGGATTAAAAACAGGATAATTCGGTTGATACTTGGATTGAGGACCAGGATATTGAGTCAAAGTAGACCAGTGAGGTCCTTGTTAAGTACCATAAATATTCTACTATGGAATGTAGGTATGAATTTGAGGTTGTTGATACATAAGGTTATTTTGAGGGTACGAAACCTGAGATGCACTATATACTCGTTGATTTTGAGGGTACGGAATTTGGGGTGCATTATATACCAGTTGATAGGAAACTTGAGGGTAATAAGCACCCTGCAGTTGCATAGGTTGACCTTGCGGAGCAGGTTGAGAAGGCTTCTCAGCAGGATAAGTAGGTAAAATCGGCTGCAGAAACAAAGGAATTTGTTGGTGGGCAGGTTGCAACAGTTGCTGATCTGGTTGAACCGATTGTTGAGGGGCACCAGGTTGACTTTGTGGTAAAGGTTGGCCTGATGGTTGAGATGGTCTAGGATGTTCCTGATAACTAGGTTGACCCGGAAAAGGGCCATAGGATTGTCCTCGTTGCACAACATTTGGGCCATACTGCATGTGTGGCTGTGATTGAGGTGTAACAGGTTGTCCTTGTGGTGGATAAACTTGCCCCCCAGTACAAAAATATGATCCTGGTTGAAACAAAGGTTGATCCAAGAGACAAGAGGGTTTTCCATGTTGGACCAAAAGTTGTCCGTGTAAAATTTGGCCTTGTGGACCATATGGTTGTCCTTATGGACCAAAAGTAGGGCCCTGCTGAGCTGAAGGTTGTCCCTGAGAGGGTTGTCCTTGTAAGTTAGAGGGTTGCATAGGCAAAGTAGGTCCCAAATGAGTAACAGACTGATAAGGATCATAAATGGCCTGATAAGGATCTATAGGAGGCATATAAATTGGATTCCCACACCCATCATAATGGTGTGGATATACATATATGGGATTACCAACAACATCATAGTAACAAAAACGAGAATCTCTAGGAGGCGAGGGCTGTTGAGAACCCTAAGAAATTTGTTGAATAGCTAACAGATATTCTTCAAAAGTGAAACCATCAGGAATCACATGAGTAGTGGAAACTGAACTAGAAGCCACACAAACTGTAGGTTGGACTGGAACAATTGTAACAGTAACTGACAGATCTGATGCTGAAGGTAACGGTACTGATGAATATTGGACCGAACTCCGAGGAGGAGTTACTGTGCTGGATTGTGCAATGGATGCAACACCAAACATAATCTGACTTAGAGACCTATAGCCAACCGGAAGTGACACCGAAGGCAAAGAAGATTAGACAGAGGCATGAGAAAGATCTTCAAGAAAGGGTTGATATTATTTTGTGGATACAGGCATTCCTTCACTACCAATAGGACTAGAGGAATCCATATCTGAGTCTTCCGTAAGATCCTCAAAAATACTACAGGGACTAGGAGGTACCACAACAATAACAAAAGGCGATCCAGACGTAAGAGGAGGAAATTCCCCTTCTTCCCCAAAACCACACCAAGCACTTGAAGGAGGCCAATTGAACTCAACTGGCTCATCAAGCGGAAATCAAGTAGCAAGACGCTGGATAGACGGTAGAATGGGCTACGAGAACTCGACAGACCTAGTGGATTGAGGAGTTTCGAAAGAAATGTCTGGAAACGAACCACCACTAGGAGGCAGTGAGGACGACAAAACTTGAGGTTTCGCCACTTTGACTCTAAATCATAATAGGAAGGAAAAGAGATAACCAATCAAAAGTACCAAAATCAAGAACCAAGGAAATCATTCAAACCAAGTAACAAACTTTAATGTGCATGTAATCGTAGGTGATTAATTTTATAACACTGAAACCAAAATCTATTGTTTCATGTTTTAAGAGTCAAGAAATAGACAAAAGATGACTCTAGTCTCTTTCAATTTGAAACGAGCGTGAAAGGACAAGTGCTCAATGATCTTTTACTTATTTAAAGATTCACAAAAAGATCAAAACGACTACTTAGATATTCTAAGCAAGAGGGTGTACCAGGTTTCCGTGAGCTACCATATACACCTTAGTGATCAAATGAAATAGAAATGACCAAGGAATTGACCTACGTGCAAGTAGTCTCCCCGAATGCTACGTTCAGTGTATCATGGTTATAAGGCAGCAGACTCGGCTTCCTATGGATAAAAGGATTGGAATTGAGAGGGGTCTCCCTTTATATACATGACGGTATGGGGAGCACAAGTTTGTACTAGCATTGTCTGAAGCAGAAAGGCGAGCGATAGCTGCTAGGTTTTAAGACGTCGGAACATGTCTCTAGCCTAGACCACTAGAAATATTTCGTTAGGTTCCAATGTTGCCTTAGGTTCATTGAGTAAATTTTAAATTTAATCTTGAATTATGTTTCAATTTCAGGCCCTATCGAATGTGGAGCTCAACTTCCTAAATGCAAGCTAAAAGCAAATGAATATCATTTCAATTCAATGAATGCTAGCTAGAATAAGGGCAGAAATCTTTCAAACAAGAAAACAAAGAAAACATGCGAAGAAACTTCTAATGCTTTTAATGCAATCAATTGAAAACGAAATTCCTTCCTAGATTGAGAAATGCTAGTTATGTAAAGGAACGTTTCACTTTTCGATGCAACAAAAGAATGCAAAGATAGTTTTTGATTTTTTTGTTGAATTTTGAATGAAATGAAGCACACATTGTACTAATTCAATGGAAAACAAAATAAACACTAGTTTGAGTTTTTCGAATATAAAGTTTTGAAATTGAATGACTCAACAAAGCGAAACAGACACAAAAACATGCAAGATAATGAAGCAAAATTTCAATCAAGAAAGAGAGTTCTCAAAACGACCCAAACAAGCAAAGTAATCGATGCTCAAATTATTGAAGAAGAAGGACTAATCGAAAAACGAAAAGGATCAAGAAAACTCAATCTAAAAACCCAGAACGAGACTGATGACAATCAAAGAGACTTGTTCCTAAATAGAAGGCTCGGTGTGTAAGAACACTTAGAAACCCTAAGGTCTTAACTAACACTGCCAAGACAATGGATAAACGACTAAGGGAAACAAGTCTACAGTAGTCAAAACAGTCTGGAAAGGCTTAAATACACTCAAATATAACCTAGAAACAAGAACAAATGACCAAAAACCACATTAGGGAGGTCAAACCAAAACCTACAGGGATTGGTGCGACTGTAAGGCTGTAATCTGTGCCATACAGAGGTTGGTGCAAGTGCTAAAAGAGCAACCTATGCCAATTAGCGTGACTGTCCAGAAAAAAAACACACCAAGTTGGATATCTATGGGAAAAAGAGGAAACACCCTAACCTAATGAGCAAAAGTCAACCTTGACTCTCTGGAGCTGAACAGAGAATGGAAACTCAACAAACAAACTAGAAAAAAGATAGATAACTAAACCAAGAATTGAAACCAACCCAACAGGATGACACGACAAACTCACACTGATCCCCAGTGGAGTCACCAATTTTTTATGAAGGTAAATACTCTCTATGGGCAGAGACAATCCCTCTAGCCCTAGGGTGGGTCTAGTAACAAAAGGACACGCTAAAGTGTTGCTTCCTAGTTAATGAATGAACAAAAGACATGGTATATTGGCCTACCTTGAATCCAACTCTGTCGATGTTGCAAAAAGAGTAGTGGTCTCTCGCTCCTGCCTTCGCAAGTCACGATCCATTCGCTGACATGCTCAGATACCTGCACATAGGACAAAGAATAGGAACAACATATGACAGAATGGTTCCAGTCACAACTATTAGCCAGTCAAAGAGGGATAAACTTATCACATCAAATAAAAATTATAACACAATAGTGGAACCAAACAGTAGTCATGTATATTAATGAGTAGAAAAAAGAGTACAACCGATGCTTTGACGTCGCAATATCCTCCAGCAGGGTTCAGATGAAACATGTCTCAACTGTTGGTCAGGGAATTCAGACTCAAGCTCTCTTAGAATTCATTGACTCAAGCTCTCTCACCACAATATTTCTTAATCTATCTTGTCTAACATCTTAGCTATAGTATAATTCTCTTAGTTCATCTATTTAGTCGTTTAGCTATTCATTCGTTCAGCTATTCAGCTATAATGTGTTCAGTTATTTAGTCGTTCAACTATTAAGCTATAATGTGTTCAACTAGCTTCTACTAAAGGAGATAGTTTCTTATATAGAGGAAATGGAGGAGGTTGGGATCCCTAAAAAGGTGAGAGGGAGTCCTATCCTTTAGGAGAGTTCCAAGGGAGGTGGAAACTACTAAATAAAGGAAGGAGTCTGTGGTTGTTTCAGTTCAACCACTCCCAATGACTCATCCCTGAGGTGGTTGGAATGGAACCTATGCCTCTATTTTTAAAAAAAAATTCCATAAACAGCTTGGCACAGGTATCTAATTGGCACAGAGCACCAAGTGGCGCAGGCTCAGTGTTAAATTTCTTGGTCAGTGCGAGGATGTAATGAGCTACTCATGCCAAGGAAAAAACAACGATTTTCACAGCTCTTCTTAGGGAAATGTCAACAAGAAGAATGTTGTTTTCATCAAAAGGGATGTAAGGATGGTATTTTCAAAGCATGACATTGCATATTGGTCACAAAAATGACCCTCCAATGTGAAAGTTGGGGATTGCAGGGACAGTGACAACATGTTTTGTAACAACTACGAAGAGGCGAAGGGAAACTAAAGTATTTTGATCTCAAAGTGGGACGTGCACATCAAAGAAGAAACATGGATGATGATGTTAGAAACTAGGATGAGCTAAACTTCCCTAAAACATTATACACCATGGCGGATCAAGTCGAGAATTTTTTCTCAAGGCTTCAGAAACTAGACAAAGGATGGGAGAATTCTTTAGAAGGACAAGGTTCAACACATGGAGATGATGGAGGAGATGCACCTCCTTCTCCTTTCATGAGTGAATGGATCTTCTTCCCCTTCTCACCATTGTCATAGGAATTTAGGAAATGCATCTAAGAAACATTTCCTTAAATTAGATGTCAAATTTTATCTTCCCATGTATAATGGTGAAAGTAATGCAAAAAAGCTTAAAAACTTGCTTAGGCAGATAGAAGTCTACTGTAGGATTTAGCAGATCAAGGAGGACGAGGAAAATATGTAGTTGGCTTCTTTTCGACTAAATGACGCCGCTCTTGTCTGGTGGGAGAGAAAATTGCAAGGCAACCAAAATTTGGGTAACCTTCTCTCCTCATGGTCAAATTTTGTTTCCGCATTGACAAACTAATTTTACCCTTTGGTTTATAACAAAAAAAACATTCCTAGCCCCAAGGGATAGCTGAAATGGTCGAGATCCCATTGCTAAAGTACCTTGCCATATGGAAGGTCATGCGGTCAAATCTCCTCGACGCCCTTGGGGTTAGGCCCCGAAATAAAAGCCGACGGCTGATCCCTTCCGGTGGATCTATCGGATTATTGCCCGTGGATGTAGCAGCCACTCAATGACCATGAAGCACAGTTGAAAAAGAAAAGAAAAAAAACATTCCTGGAATGGAAACACCTAAGGAAAAGCAGAGCTCAAAATGTATAAGACTTATCTAAAGAATTTAGAAAACAAGCATTAAATTTGGACATTCTATTAGATTCACCAGAGGTTGTTACTAAGTATATTGGTTCTCTGCATAACTACAAAAGACATTCATTATTATTTTTTGAGCCCCATACCATCGATGAGGCTAGTGTGAAGGACATGCATCTAGAAAACCAGGGAATGCATGAACAAAATGACCACCCAGAAAGAACTGCATCATCCAAGAGAAGGGGAGCAAAACCATGTTGTACACATTTTGATAAAGAGGGACATGACAAGGAAAGTTGTTGGAAGCTACATCTTGAGTTGAGACCTGAGAGGAATGATAAAAAGGGAAAGCACAATACCGCTACCACCGTGCAACAAAACCAAGTTTTTGAATCAGAGGAAGATGAGAAGGTCACAGTTGCAAGATTTGCACGAGGTAGACCAATTGACCTAGAGTCTAATTAGGGCGATGAAATGAAGCTTGCAGCCTTTGGGATCGCAATAGGAGGACCCATAGACTTGGTTTCCATTTCAGGTGAAGAAACAAAAATTTCAACAAACATGGTACCAAAGATCAAAAGGACACTCCCTGTGGTAGGGCTCTAAGAACTTGAGGAGATCAACAAAAGAATCCAATCAGAGAATACTGAGATAAGGAGGCTCCTACAGGAAGCAAAGGATGAAGAAAGGGCTACTACACTAGTTACAAGCTAAGGATGAGGTCTTGGAAAATTTATGACATAACCAACCCGAGGTAAAAAGCAACCCTTAAATTTCATGCACTTTTCATGATGACGATTTTTCTTCTCTTGACAAACATACTACAGTGACGGATCAAAAATGTTGAAGAAAATGGGATATCAAGTAAAGGGCCTTGGCATCAATGGCCAAGGCATCTTAAACCAAATCGAAGTCAAGGAATTTTTGTGTCATGCAGGACTCGGATACACCCAGAAGGAAGTGGGAGAAACCTTCAACACAACTAATAACCATCGAGCGACATGTGATGAAATCACTTCCTCACAGTCCAATGATAGTGAGGGTTCCATGAACACTTATAAGAGGAAAACCAAGGGAAGGTGTTCCAAGATAGTACATAAAGTATGTAGAAAGAAGAATCATCACAACCAGGAGGAACCCGAGAAACCTGCATGTCAAACACGTCAAGACCAAAAAGTCCCCATGAAGAGTCTAGTCGTAGAAGCCATTCCATAGGAAAATCCAGCACAAGGAGATGACCCATTTAATTTATTAAGTAAAACATGGTTTTTTTTGGAGGTATTAGTGTTATGGCCACATTTTTAAATCATGCGTTGCAAATAAATGTAAAAGTGATGATGTGTTCCCATCGCTTCGGATTGCAATGATGATGTTTTTGGCATTTTCTTATGAATACCTGAGGTATTGGTTTCTATTATGTAATCCTTGTTGAATGAGTGCGTGTTATAAACTCATGTAAAGTGGAGGGTTGTTGAGTCATGTGTGGTTTGTACATGGTTGCAAATGTGGTACCAAACTTGTGTGGAGGTATTTGAAGCGTGGTTTTGGATGGACAAAAAATGTGCTAAGTGTGTTAATGATTTTGGTGGTACAAGTCCAAGTACAAGTGGCTTAAGTACAAGGGCTCAAAGATCAAAGTGTCAGAAATGTAGCAAACTCAGTGTCAAGTTGAAGATATCGTCATCCTGTTCGCAATGGTATGAACGATTTGTCAAACAAAGCTCGTGTGTGAAATTTAGAGGCAAACAAAGTTTATGGGTTGATTTAGTGACTTGGCAGGTTAAAGAAGGCACAATTTTTCCCTTTTCGGCCACTGGATTCCGACCAGATCTGGCCAGATTTTGGGTGAAATTGTGGCCTCCTTAAAATGGCTCCTATGACCTAAAATCGGAATTTTTGGAAACATATTGGTTGTTAATATAAAATATATATATATATATATATATATATATATATATATATATATATATATATATATATATATATATATATATATATATATATAAAAAAAGGTGGTGGTAGGCCACCACCCGCACCACCCCACTGCATGACCACATTAAACATATATTAAATATGGGTTGGCGAGCCATGACCCCCATCGGACCCCACAGGGTGACCCACCCAACGGTTATAAAATCAAATATATAAAGGGTGGGGCGCGGGCTGTCAACCCTACCGCACCTACCCACTTAAATCATATGCATATATTTTTGGTGGCAAAGAAGAGGGGCGGGCCACCCAATTCAGGTCTAGCCCCCCCCACTTGAAATTTTTTTATTGTTATTTAAAACCAAAGGTCACCATTTTTGGAGGGGGCAGGGTTTGACCGACTGATTGCCTCCCCACAAACGAGGATCTTAACCAACTAGCCTAGCAAATCCCTAAGGGAGTCCGCCCATCCACACCTATATGAACTTTCATTTCATAAGCGTGCCCAGGCAGACCTGGAGTGGCACGTTTACCGAGCCAGAGTGGAACCTTAAACACCTTGTAGGATGGGGGAAGAACCATGAACTGGGTTCATTTCCAGAGGGCCCAGATTTGTTCGGCATTAGAATCTGGAAAATTTTATATGAATTTTGCACTTCTCGGTGACACGAGTTCAATGGTGTTGTCCGTTTCTTCATCAGAGGTCTCCAATCTTCAGGAACTTTCAGTTATGGAGGTATAAGGGTGTAATTTTGCATTGATGCTTGTACTTTCATTTTATTTTCCACTTAATGAAAGAGGCGAAGGGAAACTAAAGTATTTTGATCTCAAAGTGGGACGTGCACATCGAAGAAGAAACATGGATGACGATGTTAGAAACTAGGACGAGCTAAACTTCCCTAAAACATTATACACCATGGCGGATCAAGTCGAGAATTTTTTCTCAAGGCTTCAAAAAATAGAGAAAGCATGGGAGAATTCTTTAGAAGGACAAGGTTCAACACATGGAGATGATGGAGGAGATGTGCCTCCTTCTCCTTCTGTGAGTGAATGGATCTTCTTCCCCTTCTCACCATTGTCATAGGAATTCATGAAATGCATCTAAGAAACCTTTCTTTAAATTAGATGTCAAATTTTATCTTCCCATGTATAATGGTGAAAGTAATGCAAAATAGCTTAAAAACTTGCTTAGGCAGATTGAAGTCTACTGTAGGATTTAGCAGATCAAGGAGGACGAGGAAAATATGTAGTTGGCTTCTTTTCGACTAAATGACGCCGCTCTTGTTTGGTGGGAGAGAAAATTGCAAGGCAACCAAAATTTGGGTAACCTTCTCTCCTCATGGTCAAATTTTGTTTCCGCATTGAGAAAATAATTTTACCCTTTGGTTTATAACAAAAAAAACATTCCTAGCCCCAAGGGATAGCTGAAATGGTTGAGATCCCATTGCTAAAGTACCTTGCCATATGGAAGGTCATGGGGTCAAATCTCCTCGATGCCCTTGGGGTTAGGCCCTGAAATAAAAGCCGACGGCTGATCCCTTCTGGTGGATCTACCGAATTATTTCCCGTGGATGTAGTGGCCACTCAGTGACCATGAACCACAGCTGAAAAAAAAAAGAAAAAAAAACATTCCTGGAATGGCAACACCTAAGGAAAAGCAGAAGTCAAAATGTATAAGACTTATCTAA
>CM076580.1:1270813106-1271055934 GCA_034641835.2 Pinus albicaulis | reverse complement strand
GTGATGGCCCCTTGCCTAGAAGAGGTAGCTAGCACATGCTCTTGGATGTGTGGAGGAGAAGAGGGAGGAGGTTTATCTATTTGCACTTGCTCAACTTGGTCTTTTACCTTGCTACTTCCATCATCATCTTTGTCATTGTTTTCCTCTATTTGAAGATTGCCTTGTTTGTCTATATCACTGCTATGCTCATGGTCACTGATTTGGTTCTTTTGCTCCATGTTGCCCTCTTTGGAATGCTCACTGTGTGGTGTTTTATTGTCATCATCATTAATTTTTTGAGGGCTTTCTTGTTTCTCATCATAAGTGTCTTTTTGAGGACTATCGTGACCCTCATTATCACTGTTTTGGTTGTCTCTTTGTTTGTCATCATGAGGACTTCTATGCTCATCTCTGTCCCTACTTTCTTTATGACTGTTGTGCTCTTTACTTTCACTATTTTGTGCCTCATCACCATCATGCTCATTGTTGTGTTGGCTGCCATCACGTTTCTCTTCATGGCTACTGTTTGGTCAATTTAGTGTGTCCTAAATTGCTGCATTTAATTTGTCAATCCGGGAATCGTAAGCTGATGAAGTGCGGCGCACTATATGTGCAAGATAACCTATTTCTTAACTTTTTGTCGTTTTTGGTTTTCTAAGGTGAAATGGAAATTCTAAGATGAAAACAAAATTTTAGCGGCGAATTTTAGCCCAAAGGCGAAATTTAAGGAATTTTATAGTTTAGGGAGGCGAATTTTTATATTGCACCCATTTTACCCATTTTATATAGTTAGCCCAAATTTTATTTAAAAAATAAATAATTATTATATTTTAGCCCAAAAAATTAAAGAGGATAAAAATTGGAGAGGTCAGATTCGCCCTAGATTTTCCTTGCAAAGGCTCGATTCGCCCTCGATTTTCATGGCAAAGGCTCGATTCGCCTGGTTTGAAGGTTGGAATCAATGCATTTGGTTACAATCGCCGGGATTTACAGGTTTTGAAGTTGGTTTTGGTTGCAATCGCTGGATTTCCTGGTTCGCAAATCGAGGGCAGGGTTGAAATTTGCCTCTATAAAGGATTTAAAGGTTTTGAAGTTGGTTTTGGTTGCAGTCGCTGGATTTCTTGATTTGCAAATCGAAGGCAATCTAAAATTCGCGTCCCATTTGGTAGTTTTAATTTTACATGAAATAATATAAACAGGTCAAATGTTTTTGAGCAATAACACAGGTCATCAATCACCTCACCATCTGAAGAAGTGTGAAGAAGCGTGGGTATAGCATGAAACGTTGCCACAGAAACCCAGAGGCCGACTCGCCGGATCCAAGAATAAACAGAAGTCACCGATTGTCAGAAATCAGGGTAACACAAACTCAATCTTAATGCACAGAATAGGGATCCCCAGTGGGTGCAATATTCATGAAAAGATTAAAGTACTCGGCAAAGATCAAAGGAGACACGAACCAACATGAGCGAACTTGAGCCGAAACTGAACATTTTTTTGAGGTTCGCCGAATTTATGCGTTATGTTCGACGAATCCTGTAACATTGCATATATTTCTTGCTGCTGCCATTAATGACTCTTTTCTCGACACTTACTGAGGTACTAAAAATCCAACTTACTAGGCATGAGTTTCTCCTAATTTCTTTTCACTGTATACATTTAATAGTTTGTCAAATTAGGGGGATTTTATTATAGGAATCTGTCTTTGGTGTCACTCCTCCGCCCTACTGAATTATTAGTACTTATAAGGTACTGTGATTGGATCTGGATTACTCGTTTGTCAGTAATCCTCTGCCTCCTGTCTTTTTGTCACATTAAGCCGAGGACAATGGAGCCATGGAATGGGCACAAGTTATGACATTGATTTTCATTTTCATGAGTCGTCCACTTCTAATAATAAAAGGCATTGAATAACAAGAAACTATGCTTAGATTGGGCAATTGGTTCAGACACGTATTGAAATATTCATGCAATGATGTACAGATGTCCAAATATTCTGATTGTTTCCCTAGTTTGTGACTCAATAATGGTATCAACTGTGTAACGGCTATCGCCAGGTGAGAATTGAAAGAGTAGAATTATTTATTTTTTTGTGTTATCTATGCACTTATCCAAAAGACCATTGCATGTTCATCCTCTTCTCACTGTAGTTATTATTAATTTTGTTGCAAGTGATGTATATGATGAGAAGGTAGACGTAGAAGCCATGGGAGACTCAATAGGCCATATGACAAAAGAGGATTCGAATGGTGGTCACAAACATCTCTGAAAGAATGACAATCACTGTTATGTAGGGCCTGTCCTGTCAATCCCCTTTTGTTAAGTACCTATTAGTCATGGTTAAAGAAGTCTCCTTGTCAAGCACTTAAATATTTTGTTAAAATTAATTGCAGGTTGAATAAATGTTGTTGGCAGAACAAACTTTACTTGAAGGCCTTTCAGAATGGCCTATGAGAATATGTGAAAACCACCGGGGAAGAATATATAACATGAAAAAAGAAAACATTTATATTAGCTGAGCATCATGAAAGAACTGCCAAGCCATTGCATGCTTATGATTAGTTTCTTGAAGAAAAGGGTAACGCTAGGTTGTGCTTGATAATTGTATGATTCGTTCTGAACACTTGGACCATGTATATACAGTCCATCTTGGACATGCTGAAATATTGTATTTGAAAAGCAGAGAATGAAGGGGGTTACCATACGTCTCACCAGAGTGCTCTCTACAATCCCAGAGCTTTACTATAAGGCATCAATCTTATCCAATTCATTTAAGAGCATAGGAAATATCAGAGATTGGTAACATCCAAGGCTGCCGACTGGACATGTGATTTATAAACAATGATTTTGGCACTCATAACAGATGACTAGAGACTACCTCTGCCTATGGACTAACACCAGTAGAATACAATTGTAGGAACAATTGAGACTGTTGATCACAGCTAAAAAGTAGAGAATGTCCCAGCTAGTCATAGATGACAGGAGACGCTTGGACTGGTAGACAGACAACACAAAGTTGGGGACAGTAAGTATAGTAACATAACATGTGTGTTTGCAATAGTGATTCATCATGAGGATGCTGGAGAGTATGGATTTGATATATAGTAGAGTGGAAAATAAAATTGTGTTTGCATTCCCAACCGTATTATGTATAAGGCATGTAGTTGGTTGAGGAAGTTGGGGTTAATGCAAAGACAGAAGGAAGCTATGAAGATAGAATGTTGTAAGGCTTCTGTACCACTGCAGGAACAATGGGGACTGTTGATTGCAGCTAAAAAGTAGAGAATCTCTCAGCCAGTAAATAAAGGTAGGAGACAATTGGACTGTAGACGAACAACACAAAGTTGGGCACTGAAAGTACAATAACATAACATGTGTTTTTGCAATAGTGATTCATGAAGAGGATGCTGCAGAGAGTGGACAACAAAATCTGTGTTTGCATTCTCAAATGCATTAAGTAAGAGGCATTTAGTTGGTTGAAGAAGTTAGGTTTAATATATAGATGGTAAGAAGCAAGCTATGGAGATAGAAGGCTGTATGGTTTCTGTGCCACTGCAGAAACAATTGAGACTCCAACATCCTTTGTGATGGGATAAGAGATAATGCCACCCACAAATTTGATTCTTAAGTCTCTGTTTGATTCATTCACCTGTGTTTGGATTGCTAATTTATGAAACAAATTGATGTATTGTTGGACTAATTGCAAGGGCTCACACACAAGAGAAGAAGTAAGATACAAGTATGCAAGTAAATAGAGAATTGCTATTTTCACTTGGTACACTTCATTGTATCATCTATGTAGAGATTAAAAAATTGTTCAAAGTGAGCAAATTTGGCCAAGTCTCTGATAAAATACATTAAATTGGTTGAGTGATCAAGTTATACTAAGTCATTTAGAAAGTGACAAGGATAAAGTACAAAAGCGTATTAAACTACAAAATAGATAAAGGACATTTATGTCTCATCGATTCTTCATTGTCAAGAGGAAATTTTCTTTGAATTTGTTGTAGTAGGGGGGCTACACCCCTCCCAACGATGTTCAAATTAATTTTTGAGCTTTATGTAGTTCGGGTCTTGGTAGGAACATTTTCATGTACAAAATGGAACAACGTTGCCAGAGTGTGGGAGTAGGAGTGGGTAAACACTATTTCCTAAAAATCCCTAGGAGAAAAGTGTCTTGGGAGAGTTTTTTATGATATATATACTATTATATATTATAATGCATTTATATTCCAAAAAAACATGCAAAATGCCAAATTGTCTGTAAAATTTATGAAACATGCATATTTGTGCTACTTGTAGATGAATCCTTTGTTATGAAGAAGTTAGAAATGCTATTTGTAATATATTAATGATTAGTCATTTGAACATAAACCATATAGAAATTACAAACATATGAATTTTGAAACCATATAATATAAAGTAGACGATTAATTTATGGAGTGAAATAGGTTATCTGTCAATTGTCAACATGAGTAAGAGTTATGTTTACAAAATTCCTAATCTATGTCCCACATTGCATTAGGACAATCTCTATCTAAGTCAAGTCATCCCACTCATCAATCATCACCATAATTCCCAAAACTTGTCTCCCCCCCCGTGGCGCTTGAAGGTGATCAAATAACTACCAATTCTAGTCTTTGCAATCTTAAGTAGCTACAACTTAGAGTAAGTATCATAAAATAAATGGGCCCTTGTATGCTTGGTGACAAATTTGATGATTTTATTCCCTCTCTTGTAGAAGTCATTAATCTATCCATATTTTCTATGCTTGACAATATTATGCATCGAAAGGTTCAATGTGTGCACCAAACACCCACCAAAAGATGCAATGATGCACTCACTTAATGAATTTTCTTGCTCCTTTGCAATTTGCTATGTTATTAGTAATTACTTGAATCACATTAGAAGGACTAACATCATTAGTGGTTTTTAGTTGGTCTAAAATATTTTGACCAAACATAGTAATTGACGAGAGTCCCGCAGTGAAGAAACATCACATTAATAGCTGAAACACTAAGAACATTTATCGCAAGTTTGTTTCTAACATTTATCCTACCATCAAAGATATGGATACCCCCTATCTAATAACACATTTGTAATTTGTGACAAAGCTCTTTGGATTTTTTCTCTTACCCTATTTAGTAACACAATGTTAGCTTTCTCATACTTCGGGCTCTTGCATCCGTGGGGAGATTTGTGGATGGCTCGAGCCATATCATGCCAATAGGGGGAAGTAAAGAATATTGAATGGCATACCATATACATAGAGAACTTGTACCAATTTTGCATCCACCTTATCCCTACCACCAATATCAAGGAAAATTGTTATTGAACTTCTAGATGTACCCCTTGCATGCCCTATGGTTCCATTAGCATGAGCGGACGTTGATGTGGTGCTACCAATTTTTTATGATGTGTCACATTGAACCTTTTGTTGTTTACTATGCTTTCTTTATACGACTTCCTCTATCTTTTGATGTATTTTTCTCTCTTCCTCTGATACCCTGGGGAAAATTGAGATTCTAATGGCGCCTTTATTATTATCTTTCTCTAATACCCCACAAATATGCATCTTCACATGGGTAAATGAATTGATGAATGTTTTTTCTTGTTGAAAACCATACCTATATAAAAATATAGTGGTTCCACCCCCAATCCTGCCCTCAAGTTTTGTCACATGCTTCCATAAGTGTGTTCATCTTCATCCACTTCCAAGCTACCTATTCTAAACTCAAGTACACACAAAGATGAAGGAAATGAGGAAAATAGTGAGGGTGAAGTGTTTTTATTTCCCCCTTCCATTTGCCCTAAATCCTAAACCAACCCAAGGGCCCCACCTTTTAAAAAAAGAATACCTTTTCATAATTTCCATAGGTGTACATGAGTGGGATTGATGGGCATGGTGGAAGCTTGGGTAGCATAGGGAGTTTGAAAAAGAATGTGAGGGAGTAGGTTGCTTGGACAATGATAGGGAGTGTGGTCTCATGGGTGCTCCCTATGTTCTCTTGCTTGTAGTTTTGGCTTGGGAGCATGGCCTCATACAACAACCTTGGTAACCTTGAAATGGAGTGCTTGAACTAGTGGAAAAAATCGTTGGATAACCTTCCTACTTAAGAAAAAAACTACTAGGTGCATGTTGAAAGTTGAGAAGGAGAAGTATTGATATATGATTATGAACAAGTGGAGCTACATAGGTAGTTTTGAAATCAGAAGCATTGAACTCATTCTTCTTCATAGTTGAGGTACATGGGACTTGTTGCCACAAAATCTAGTAGGCCTAGTGCAAAGCCCCATTATGTGGAACCATACCTTATGGCAACAACAAAAAGGGTTACCATCGTCACCTTAGTAACCTTTCTACCGCTCTTTAGTGGTATTTGACCACAAGGGATATTTTCCTAACTCACCTAAAGGATAAATAACTACTATGTCTCAAGGTGATATGTAAGAGGTCTATAATATGGGATAGAACATCAACAAAGCCTAGAAAGGCCTAGATATTCTATGCCATAGTTCAAGTACTCAAATTTCTAGATCAAAGATATGACTGCTATAAGTTAGGGTTTTAATGATTTGCAATGGTAAGGTGCACAATGTCATATAACAATAAAGGAAAATTCCTATCAAGGATAATCAACAAAAGGGAATAAAGGCCTTCCAATAAACACCTAGGGTTAGGGTACCAATGGAGTAATATGGCTAAAAAGTATGCATAAGCAACAAATTATTATGATGACATCCCTAATAAGAAAGGATTTAACTGTGGAAAATGCTAGATTTTGCTTTTATGTGATTTATTGATGCAATTTCTAATTTATTAGCCACAAACATCCAACACAAATTCACGTTTATGCAAACATTCTTCCCTAAAACCCTAGTAGTGAACCTTAAACGTCTAGGAACAAGGAAAATAAGAGGAAATTTAATGGATTTTTTGGATGATCAATGCAATAATGATTGTGCCTTATCCTAAATGGGCTTAATTGAGTCTTCTAGGGGCTAAAATTCCATGGAAAGGTTTTGATGGAGTAGGTAGGGATGAATAGGGCATCCACTTTTAAAACCCTATCTATTTTCTTTGTGAGGGGAGAAATTAAATATTAGGAATGCATAATGGAAGTTTCCTTATAGTTTTCAAGAGAACAATTTTGCATAATATAATGGAGCAAGATTTCATAATGATATTAGCATTTAGTCACGATACAAAATAGAAACCCTAGTAGCACAAATACAATATGCAAAATCTAGAAGATAAAGACCATCTCAATACAAAAGACCATTTCCGGGAGAATTCACACCACCAAAAAGATCACATTTTGCCCAAGTAGAAAAAAAGGACTAATGTACACTCTTTGGAAGGGAAGAGTGGTAAAATGTGTTTTGATGAAATGAAATAAGGGGAGTCTCTATTTATATGAGGCTTACCACACTTATTTTTACAAAAGTAGAAGAAAAAACCGTAATTACAAGTTTACTTTGAGTATTTCACAAGTGTGAGGTTACAAGCCAACCTCAATAACTCAAAAACATAACAAATAATGCCAAAAGAGCCTATACATGTGGGAGAAAAAGCCGCCTCCACTATGACGTCATCATGAGAAGGACCTCCAAATGCCACAAGTGAAAAATAGGCTAATGAGTGTTCCATTCTCCAAAAAGTAGCTCCATGTCTATGGGTACTCCTCCAAAGTGCCTCCATACCAAGACATCATCACCAAGGGGCCCTACATCAGTCTCTAAAGGGCTAGAGGGGTGATTTGGCACCAATATAGTCAAGTGTTGGGGTCAAAGAGTGATGTGGAAGCCCTCCCCTATCATCTTAAGGATAACCATCATCATTCGGGCTTTGGAACAAGCAACGCCCATCAAACAATCTTTAGGCTGACTTGGGGGTGTTATGGGTCCATTTGGGCACATTGTTTGTAAGTCCAACACCAAGCCTTCTTGGCATAGTGTTCAGCATCTAGGGGTACCTTGGAGTGTCAAGTACCATGTGAAACTTGTTGAAAATAATGTAGCTATGGTTGGCATTTTTCATTGCAAATATGAAGAAGAAATCAATTTGCGGACACCTACAAGTCACCCCAACTAAGCCCTACAAGTCGGCTCCAAGAAGACCTGCATGTCTGCCCCATTAGGGTTAATTAGCCCACACATGATGCCTATATATATGAGCTCGTTGGCACTCTTTTCAACCAACCAATTCATTAAGTATTTTGATTTGCAATTGGAGGAGATACACCACACGTGCAAAGAAGAGGAAACGATTTCTTTGATCTGCTTTGACCTTATTCTTGGAATTGAAGTTGACCGAATTAGTATTGGGAATTCTTACTTTTGTTTGGGCTACTAATTTATGTCACCTTGAAGGTCGAAAACTTCCTAGATTTGGATATTTCGTTGATTGAAATTGTTGCTACTTTAACCGAGATTTCTTAACTGCCGAGTTCCTATGCATGGTTCGTTGATACTTCTGTGGTAGCTACAATGCTATTCTCTGTCTTCTATTACAGTGATTGTAGGCCCTAACTTTGGCCTTATTGAGCAGTCTATTACAAGAAATTTGGAGTTGATCTTTCTCATTACATTGACAAACTATGATTAATATTTCTCATTGAAGAGTAATTTGGATTTATTGGAACATTTTGATGTAACTTTGATGGACAAAATCTCTCTCACAAGGAAAGAATTTAGGGTTTCCTCCTTGTGGGTTTTGCCCTGGATGTGAGCCTAATATTTGTCTCTTGTCTCTTATTGTTTATTGTCTATTGTGCTCTCTATTTAAGACTCTTGTTGAAGAAATAATGGTTGAATTTTTTCATGTAGCTACTTGTTGATTAAAGTATAAAGAAGGAAAAGTTTGCATCAATAGAAGTAGTTATCAATTGTGAAAAACTATTCTAGTCATTGCAACACTAGAATTTCAACATGGTATCAAAGCGAGGTTTGGAAAAAGAAAGGCTGAAAAACACTCAATTGGCTTTTGAATCAACGTCTGGTGTTTTTTTTTGCTAAGGCTCAAAGCAATAAACAGTGGCTCAATCTTGATACAACTCACGCTCTGCTTCATTTTGGGGCTCGCTCATTCATGACAAATGTCTCAAGAAGAATGCCAATCACTGATGCATCAAAAAGGAAGACAAGGCTTCAACGAGCTTTTACATCAACACTGGCTGCCAGAAGTGAGGTTAGGAGCATTTGGTCCATTGGCCTTATTTTAGCGTGTGTAGGTGGTGCTTTTTATTCACAGAGTTTTATTCTGTTCTTTTGCAAAAGCAAGTGAACGGTTTATCTAATACATAGCTCCAATTTCCATCCAATGGTTTCGATTAAAAATCTTGCATCTGGAGCTATTGAGTGGGATGTCATGGAAGAGGAAGGGGACTTGCCCAAAATTGATGAAGCAGATAATGAAAATCAACTTGCTGTAGTTGAACATGTTCAAGACAATTACTATTTCTATTGGTATACAGAGTTGTCATGGGAGCCTTGCAAACTGTTTTTGTTACTATTTGAAATAACATCATCTTGTCTTGGAAAAATACACTCCATTTAAACAATTTAATCAGACACTAGCTATTCACTGCATATTACATGTGAGCAGCGTGTCTGCCATACATGAATATCTCCACTGGAGAATTAATCCACTCAAGCATCAGGGAAGGTTATAATTTATGAATGACGAATTTAGTCCAAGCATTGATGCGAGCCTTGATCCATGTCTATAGTGTAGATTCAATTCTGAATAAATAGTTGTATGTCTAATTTGTTTCTATTTTGGTCCCTTGTGTTTGTTGTATTTCAGGCATGCAACAATCTCTCATCAAACTACATGTTAAGCCAAGTTGATATCAACAAGAAGATGCAGGGAATACTTATTGACTGGATGATTGATGTACTCGAATAATACATATCGATGTCTATATATTTCTATAATATTAAGCCTTTTTTACCTTTCCATTAATAAATCTCTGACACAAACAATTTGCGCTTACAGGTGCATCTAAAATTTGAGTTGATGCATGAGACGCTTTTTCTCATGATTAACCTGATTGATAGATTTCTTTATGTGGTGTACACTATTACGAGAAAGGATGTTCAACTAGTGGGGTTGACTGCCATGCTACACTATTACGAGAAAGGATCTTCAACTAGTGGGGTTGATTGCCATGCTATTTGCTGCCAAATATGAAGAGATTTGGGCTCCCAAGGTGGTAAACATTAACGGGAGAGGAAGTTTGTTGTTAAGCTGAAGTTTTGTATTGATTTGTTTTGACTAATTAGAATAAAAGGCTTCACATTCTAACTCATTTTTCTTAAGGGCTTTACAGAATCTGAAGTTTTGTATTGATTTGTTTCGACTAATTAGAATAAAAGGCTTCACATTCTCAGAAAACTATGGATGTACCTCTTTTGGGCTTCAACACTTTCTTGATAATATAATCTACTCTGTTATTGTTTAAAAAAAATGATTGAAATAATGAACAAAACAAATATCATCCTTCCTTTATACTACTCAAGAGGAGTTATGGAAATGTTTACAATGCCCTAAATGTGCTCTAAGCACACTGACAACATTTATTAACTTCCTTACAACTACCCAAGACAAACAACACTCGTATAATTCTTTCTTTGTCATTGCTAGCGATGGGGTTTTTTGAATTTCTCTCCAGTCAAGCTTTCATAGATATGGTAAGCTTCAAAGTCTATAAATTTGTTTTAAATGACTTCAAATTCGAAAAGCTTAGCTGTCTATCCAAAGAAAATAAGGCGCTTTCTTTGTTAAAATGGAAAATCTGAGTGTTGAAATGCAGTGTCTCCAATCTCAAGTATGGTAGCTCCAGACAATGCAACACAACAGGGAGGCAGCTCTAGACAATGCAACACAACCAGGAGACACTCGAGGCAATGAGCACAAAATCTATTCTGAAAACTAATACCTTATTGAATGCCTCACCAAAACCATTTTCCTAGTAAAAAGGTGAGCTTTGTGATATTGAATCAGAAGTTCCAGAAAAAGGAATTTTAATAGTTTCATTCACAGGTACTTACCTTCGTCTTAATGATGGAAAAGGGGCAACCAAACCTTCCAATAGCAATTTGATAGGTAAGCTTAGCATTTGTCTGAGTTATGCACTCTTCAACAACCTCAGCTTCAACCTACTTGAGTAAGAATTATGTTGTAGTGGTAATGTATCTCATTCTTATTCTCCTTGCTTGTTCTAACACTCACCCCAGCAAAGTCAATTGCCAATATGTTAGATGTCAATCGGATTTTAGACTCTAGAGGCATTACATCTCTTTGTGCCAACTTCCCCATCCTGTGGTATTCTTGAACAATTTTTGCAAGCATTAAACAACTTGAAGAACTTTTCTTGCTATAATATTTTCCTTGAGTGACTTCCTGCAACTCTTTGATGTGTTGATTCTAAAAAATATCTCATGCTCTACCATGCATCTACATAATCTTAACCAACTCATACAATAGACCATAAATAATCTGAGAAATTGCAGCTCACATAGCTAAAGCTCTCATCTTTAGGTCAACCTGTCTAAAACCCCAAGAATCGTTTTCAAGAAAATTTGTAAAATCTTCATATAAGTTATGGTGGCTTCAACTATAAAAAAAGTGCATCCTATATTACTCATCTATTGAAATTGTTTCTTTACCTAATTCAATACCAAGAGACTTGCTAAAGCCTTAACCAATAAGAGACTTAACCAAGTTCAATGTTAGTTATTGAGGAAAAAATGTAATCACCTGCAAATTCTACCCCCATGAAATGATTTTTATTAACAAGGTACTTTAAGGTTTAATAATCAATGTAAAAAGGTCAAAAGGTTGGCCAATATACATTTCTAAGCTTTTACAATTCAAAGAACATTGCTAAAGCCTTCCCCAGTGTCATTGGATGATTCTTTTTTGCACTGTTTATTTTTTAAGCTTGCACAAAACATAGTATGGACAATATTCCCTTTTTCTGGTTGAGCTAAATTTATACTCACAATGATTTTGAGGAATGGACATGTCAAAGCCTATGTTTCACCCAGTTTTCAAGATGGAGGAATGTGGGAGAAAAGAAAACCATATGGGGAAATGTGGGAGCAACTCCAAATTTTAGAGAAATTTTTTGGGACAGGGGAACATTGAGTTTCCAAGTATAGAGGTCCTTAATTTCTAAAATTATAAAAAATGAAAATAATTGATGATAAAATCCCAACAATAACAATCCATCCCATGCAAATTCATCATTGTGCTATCTAGTGGAAGAAGACTATAATCTTGCCAATCTTAAAATCTGAAAAGCTGTTAAGTCAACTAAATTCGGATAGGATATCAAATTTTACTTTCTCCATATTAAGTTCACCGAGGTTGGAAGCACTCTCAAGCATCATGAAACAACTAATGATAATGTTAAAGTTTAAATAAACATTTACTGAATCTCCTTTATCTTATATTTTCACAAAACCTTAAAAGCTTTATCCCCCTATATTTGTTATGTCTTAGGTGTTGTTGGACCAAAAATTGAGGGGGGAAAGGGGCAAGCACCCGAGCATCCTCCCATTTTATGTTCTTTCCTTTTCTTTTTTCTTTTTTTTGTATATGGAGTGAGGGGGGGTGGTGGTTGGGGAGTTTGCGGCACTCAACTACCCCCTTTTTTGGGAAACAAACCAACAAATTTTGCAAAGAAAAAAATTCTTTTTTTTGTATATGGAGTGAGGGGGTGGTGGTTGGGGAGTTTGCAGCACCCACCTACCCCCTTTCACGGGAAAAAAACCAACAAATTTTGCAAAGAAAAAAAACACACCAACAAATTTGTTCAGAATTGAATGTGGGTTCGAAATTGAATGTGGGATGAAGCAACTCGCACAAAATCCAAATCAATTACGTAGAACTTTTTCGACTTACAAGTATGCTGTAAGCGTACGGGATATAATCCAACAAATTTGCAGAGAAAAATTAAATTTGAGATAATTTATCTACACCTTACAAGACGAGCTACGATTTTTCCTGAATTTGAAAGGAGGCACAATACCAAGTGAAAAGGAACACAACCTTTGATGAATCCAAACTAAATGCTCACGAGCGAGCTGATCTCTAACATCAATAATTCATTTCTTAATAATAAAATCAGAGAATACACATACAAATTTCTTAAATTTCTTCAAATATTAGGGTGACCGGGGTGACCATTTTAAACAAGGGAAAATTTATAAAGTCTAAAATTTTCATGTATATGTAGAAAAAGCTTCTCGAAATATCAATGTTGGATATGAAGATTTTGAAGCGAGGAAAATTTTAACGAGCCACATGAAAAGTTGGCAAATGTGAAGTCATACTTTTTTATGTCTCGAATTTTAAAATCTTACATTATATTTTATAAAAGGATTGGGTCATTCTTGGGACTCTTAAAAAAAAGTTAGCAAATTTTTGACCAATCATTTCCATTTAATTAAAAAAACATACACACAACAACGCAGAAAGAATCAAATCCATTTTAACAAAGAAATCGCCTTATTTTCTTTGGATAGACAACTAAGATTTTTCTAAATTTGAAGTCATTTAAAACAAATTTATAGACTTTCCTGGTACGATCACTAATACTCCTGTAAAATGCAAATCCCCGGATAATTTGCATCGGGCAGACGAGGGTTTTTTTAAGTTTCCATCCACCTCTTCGATTAACATTCATTATGTTCTATATGTGGAACATCAAGACACTTTCCTTCCCTATCTACCACTCCACCTTTCGGCATTCCCTTTGCACCTCTTGGTGCAATTGCTGGGTTTACTCTTTCTACCACATTTGCAAAAGTTACGTTTGGATCTTTTATCCTTCGTCTTCACAAGAAAATATTGTTGAGATTTTTTCTCCGATATGATGTTACCCATTGGACTTATTATTATTTGAATTAAGATCA
The DNA here is from genome assembly GCA_034641835.2 of Pinus albicaulis. Taxonomy (NCBI): domain Eukaryota; kingdom Viridiplantae; phylum Streptophyta; class Pinopsida; order Pinales; family Pinaceae; genus Pinus; species Pinus albicaulis. The sequence goes on along the minus strand of CM076580.1, from coordinate 1,271,042,029 downwards.
TACACGTCTTTTTCTATTATTAGTTGAACCAACACCTATAGCTTTTTACCAGTTGACTCTTTGGTGAAAATATTAGGTAGAGCTGAAATTTGAGAGTTCAACCTGGATAGTATTGACTAAGTCATTAAAGTGAATGAGGCTCTTATTACACGCTTTCTTTGTAGGCTGTGCCAAAGCAGCATATACGGAGCCTCTTCCACGCGATGATAAGAAATATAGCTATATCCGGCCACTGTGGTGCATTACCTGTGGGTATTTGGCTAGCACCTCATCTCTTAGCCTACATCCAACGATTTTAAGTCCCAATTCCCGGAAAGCAAGGTTTACCATGAAAGGCGAAATAACATAAATAATTCTCATTATGGCACCTTTTTCTCTCGACATACCACATAATGCAACCGATTAGGACATAGAATGACTAAAACGGTGCATAGGATACAGAACTCAAATCTAAATTCCAATACATAACCTTATTTAGAATCAACTCTTCTATTACCTATTTCAATATGAGCGCGAGGATATTTTCATTTGAAAGTAGTTTTGTAAAAAATCTTCTCCCTATGATGCCCTTTGTTGATAGTTTAATTCGAGGCTTCAAAAATGCATTTCGAAAAGCTCCTTAGAAATTCAAAAATGCATTTCGAAATCTCATCGGACTTCAAAAAATTCACTTAGAAAGCTCAATGTTCAACCAATTTATTGAAAATTAGTTATTAATTTAACATAGTCAAGACATGTTTGAAAAGTAGGGGAGAATCAAAGCAATGTAGATTGTTATTATGAGTTGCATATTTAAATGCTAGAAAATGAATGATTACTATTACAATTTTTGTAACAAATACCTGGATATGTAAGTAAAGCCAATGCAATCTCTTGTAACAACTTAAAACTTAAAAAATTACATCTGAGATACTTTTGTAGAATGGCATAGCTTTTTAAATAATAGGTAGTTGCGAAAACTCTAAAATTGATAGATGACATGGATGTAATTGTAGATTCATGGTGAGCGTGATGCATGGAGGAACTTGAAGAATTATACATTTCGATTCAAATTTAAGTCCACACCTTTGAAAATATTGTTTTACGTAGCGAGATCCTAATCTGACTCTTATGCATATTTTTCTTAATATTTTTCAAAATTATAAAGTGAATACATAAAAATTGTTGTATTTAACATTCATAACAAAATTATGTTGTGAAGCGAACTTGCTATTCCTTTGGTAGAAGGATTATGTTCCACGTCCACAAGATGTTCTATCTATATTATAGTACTATACCGGACTAACAATCATGATAACAATTAGTAGAACTATCATTAGATAATGCTATGGCTGTGTTAATACTTAATAGATCAAGAAACATTGTAAGGTTTACATCTTACAAAAAGCAACTTGGTGAAGCACAATTAGCCAAAACCGTCGATTATGGAGACACTGTTTGCAACTGCGATGTATTGCAATTGGAGACACGCTGCAGAACCGAGTGTATTCCAAGGGGTTAATGAGAAGCTCAAGGCCAAACAGAGGTAGAAAGAGAGAAAATAACCTCCTGGGATTTATAAATGAATAAGGCAAAAGAAGGATCCGGAGGAGCGCTCAGTAAAGTCATTAATACTTTGCTCTTATAGTTGAAAGCTACGAACATGATGAAGGGTGAGTATCATGACCTTCTATACAAAAATGAGCTTTGAAACAACAACCCTAAGGAATGATGAGTCATAGTAGCAATATTCCACTACCATCTGGATACAAATGAGGAAGAATTTAGTTTGAACAATTTTTAGCGGCTTTGGGGAAAAGACGACTTGAGTTTATCATAGTGATCCAGGGCAAGTGTATGATAATGAAACCAATGGGGGAAAATATGGCCTTGAGCATTTTTTTCGAATTTGATGGTCTAGATAAGAAATCAAAAAGCTGTATTAGTAGCCACTTCTTTTTTTATAATGACAAGGTTGTACTATTGCGGATAAGAAAATCATTATGTACGGCGTGTTCATTACAACTCAATTTTCCGTTCGAAAAAACTATAAAGGTTTGTGGTTGGTATATATCATTGTGTCCTTCCCTAGAATACTCTTTCGCAAGTTTTTTTATGGTTATGGATTATTCTCTCCATTCACAATGTTTCTTCAAGTTGATAGGCATGCATTTAGTGGTTTGTGGATTATTCTCTTTCTTACAATATCTATGCTTACATATCATATGCATTACTATAATATCTAATGCTTTTGATGCGAATATGTATTCTCTTAACAATTACGAGCATTTTTATTTCTTCTCCACCTCGAATGTTGAAGCAAACATGTAATTTCTGAACAATAATCGAATAACCCTATCGTATTTTCTTACAATACAAAAGCCCACATTGAGTCTGAAAAATTTATTTTTTATTGTTCAACATTATATCAAGAATAAAATGAAAGTTTCCATAACACTTGGTATAAATAAGAGATACAATATCCCACAACTCATGTTTTCACGGGAAAACAAAAAATATTGTAGCTCGAAATGGCAGGTTGGAGAAAAAGTACATAAAAAGGTCGACTTTGAAGACAAATTCCTCTCTTACTGTCTAATTTTTCTATAAATTAACAACAAAAAATTAACTCCAAAAAGAAGTACTACATGGCATGTGCATTCAAATGTAATTGAAATATTCATAATCGGATGTAATCTTTTGAGTGCGACAATCTCCTTTTGTTATCTCAAAGTCCAAATATTTAACACTAAAGGAGCTTGATTCTTTCTAGATCCGCATCTACATTTCAGTTCCATTAAATGAGGGGAAAATGTGATCTAAGGGAATTTTAAACTAGTTCCAATCTTCAATATCTTTATTCCAAAATTCTACTGTCGTGATGAAGTTTAAATCGGCTTGATAAATTTGCAAAAAAAGCCGGAATCTAAGTAAATTTAACTAAGGGGAAGAACGAATATATCTGCTTCCATACCATCGTTATTTTAAAGGAAGAGTGACCTCGCAAGTCTCAATCTTTGTAGATAGCTTTAATAAAAACAAAAATTGAGCACATCTTGGTTTTCTCTTAATGAGGCATGGTTCTTTTTCCCTTTTCTTAATAACTTGTTTCATTTTTAGATGAATTTCTCCAACTAACTTCTTCCTTGGTAGTAGTTGAGTATATATAGATGGTAGAGTAATATGAATGCTTTTTTTTATTTAATTAGATTTAAGTTTTCTAAGGGAATCTACTCCCTACCCCTAATTGAGTCTATCATAAAATGTAAATAGGCCTAAATGGGAAAAGCTGAAAAGAGGTTCAAAAGTTGAAAAGGTCCACGAAAATAGTGTACTTTGAATATGATGATGGGAGGACCTTGATAGTCAAATGTTTCATTCTTACTAATATATAAAGTTAACTTTAATCCTACAATGAAAACTCTCCAACCATCGTGGAAAAACACAAATACAATGTCACATGTGTCTCACTTAGCAGCAGGGTAATATTTTTCTTTCGGAGAGAGATTAAGTTTGATGGTTCCAATAAATCTTGTCATATTTTTGCTGTAGGAAGGGCCTTACCATAAAATTTCAATTGTGTCTTTTGTGAAAACACAAAAAGTCTCACTTGGTGTCTCATTAGGCATCCAATGATATTGCAATATCGAGAGAGATAGAAGTTGTAATATGTTATACATATTTGTTGTATAGTTGATGAACCACTTTGCAAGACTTGAATAGTTGATGACAGATCTTGGTGTTTGAGCCTCCAAGCGGACATAATATATCTAAAAAAATAATAAGTACGCAACATATTATCCTCTTCCTTTCCAACTTCTTGATAATGCGATTGGTAGATGGAAGGTAGCTAAGCAAAGTGATACCCCTTTCAACTCCTATTGAGCTCAAAAAAGCCTCCATGTGCGTGATTTACGAAATAAGGCTAGACCTTCCGTTGCATCGAAGTTTCTTTGATTCCTCTTTGGATGAACCATTTTTCCTCTCTCATATGTGATTTATCAACTTTAAGTATTAATGAATTGTTGTTATTGAATTATCCCAAATCGGGTCTTTGATTTTTCTACAATCTAGGAATATGAGATGTGCATTGATTCTGAAGGGCTGAGGTGTTGCATTGTGGGTCTTTGTAATGGTTTCAAGCCTTTTGCTTGAATATGCTAAATTAGTTGTAGACATTTCATAGTGACTTAGGGATTTTTTTCTAGTACATTGTCTAAACTTAGGAATTTTCGAGTTTAAGTAAAATTTAGGAAGATAAATATTCAACATTTCATACTTTGGGATCAATATGGGGTTTCATAAATATAAGTTATCCCGTTGTTAGGTCTTTCTCTATTTTAATCAGTAAGAGAAGTGCAATGGGGCTCATTTTCAGAAATTCACTTGCTGAATCTTGTTTTTTAGCCTTTTGCTATGAAAGCTCCTTGTTTGCAGTTTTCATCTTTTCCGAAAGCCGAGTACCAAACATAAATATTTAGTGTTTTATGCAAGAAACTCTCTATTTTTTGTGAATGTTTGAGACTTTTTATATCATTATATTTTTTTATTTGACTATTTTCTATGAAGGGGTTGCTGCAATGTTGATTACTTTTAATTTTTCTCTTTGTATTTCAACAAAAAGTACAATGGAGAGTTTTTGACGGTAGTGGTTCCATTGGTACATAAAAGTCGTAAGCCTTTGTTTCTCCTAAGCCTTTGTTTCAAGGGAAGGATTCTATACGGAAATTTTGAGGCAAGTCAGTCCAAGTTTGGAGGATCTACGAAATTTGTTTGAGAGCAAATAAGAACACACATCTTAATATCCTAAGGCGTTAACACCTTTACGAGAATTTGGATGAGGGGTTTTGTTCATTGTTCTTTTTTTGTGATTCAAGGTTGGAGGCATGCAAGTACGTTATGAGAGTATAGCAAAAGAAAATTGTTTAAACAAGTCAAAGTTTTGAAGTTTAAGATTTCCAACGAATTTATATAAGATAGGTCGAATTACTCTGCAAGCTAGAACGTTACACTTGTGGAAAAAAATCCATTTTGTTCGAGGCATACGAAAGACAGCTCATCCTAAGCGAGATCTGAGTCACTTGGAATCACTTTGTTCACGAGACAAGTGCAGAGAGGTTTTTTGAGGGTAATATTATGCACGAGAACTCATGTATCTTGTACAAAACTCGGTAGTCATATGTGACAATGTGAGAGTTTCTCCAATGACTATGTTAGACCAAAATTCCATAATTTGTAGAGGCATTAAAGTTGGTGCGGGCGAATTCTTGAAGGGTGTTGAAGTGAAGAACAGTACTCATTATGAACTTTGTTAGCCCTTTACAAAGTCTTTATTATTTAGTGAAATATTTGCCAATATCTTACAAGATTTTATAATTCGAGTGAAAGATTCGCCATGTTTTTATTAGATAATATAATATTGTGAAAGATTTACGCCAAAAAAAATATATATACATATTATATTATTGATAAAATCGCCTTCCTTTTTTTTCATATGTATCATGGAGATTAAGCCTATTTATTATATTAGGGGGTTCTTAAAATTTTCCTGCTTGATGGTATGGATTTATGTGCTATGGACCTTTTACGCTATCCACGGGGTCTTTGATTTTTGGTACCACCGCCTTCCAAAATCTCGAAGAAGCTCAAAAGTCTTCTATTTCTTGCCTCGAGCTCTCTTCTCGCTCCCGTACGGTCTCTGTCTGTGAAATTCAAGCTTTAATGGCGCCGGATAGGTTTGTAGAGTTTAAACTACGTCCTTTGATGAAATCTATGATGCGAGACACCTTCCCGGGACATTTTTCTCATAAAAGCAGGCTCTAAATCAGGCTCCTTTTGGTGCGCTGTGCCTTAATAATAGTGTGTATGGACCATGGCGGAGTTTTACCACATCGATAAACCCGCAAACACGAAAATGGTTACGAAAAACATTTATGGGAAGGGTGGTATGGATGAACGTGACAAAATGTGCGGCGTGGCGCGGACGAGGATGATGACCGCAGTGGGGCAACAATGGAGGGAAAAACATGACACGATGGAGAATGCATGGGAAAACATCGAGGCAGGACGTTTTTAACGTAAAAATAATGAACTTTGACCTTGGGACGAACATATATAACGGGGGCGGGCGAATGTACGGGTGAGACACGTGGAATGGTGACGTGGCGGGACCGGGTGATGGCGGGGGTGGTCAACGACGAGGGCAATCAAATGCTGGACCGTCCGATCTCGGCGAAGATCGATGGTGAAAGCATGTCGGAGGGCGATGGACTATGGGCCGGGAGTGCACGGTCGCCATGGGTTAACTCGGTGCATGCCGCTACCGTGGAACGACGACCATTGGATCAACCGCCCAGATCGGACGGTGCACGTGCATATCGCTACGCATACCGCGGATGAACGTTAATGCGCGATGGGGTAGTGGTTTTGAAATAGTGTCGGGAGCCACGTGTCGAAATGTTGAGTGGAATCGTTGGCTCTCGGCAAAAATACCGCCCTCTCGCCCAAAGGTGGTGCGATAGAGACCGGATGGTTTTGAATAGTACGCGGGGACCACCGGGCGGGCGAGTAGACTCCGAACCGTCGGATGCGACGAGTAAATAGACGGCGATGGCGTGATCGGGGCGATGAACGGGGTGAAAAATGGACGTTGTGGGATCGCGATCGTCATCGATCTATACGGATCGACGATTTGAAAGCTGCATCCGAGTATCCATTTGCGGTAGCGCCTTTCGGGCCGAGCGCTCGGGTTTCAGCGCGCCGGGTCTCGTGGAGAAAAAGGCCGAGGGGGCTCGTGGGAAAGGGGCTAAGGCCTAATGTCAAAGTTGCAAAGTGGGTTTTTTTGCCCATTTTCAATGAAATTAAAGGCCAAAAAGGGGTAACTATGGAGGGAAGAAGGGGTTATTAAACCACACCGAGGGGATGTGTGTATGGTTTAAGAGGGGCATGGGGATGATTTAGAAGGTTTGGGGGGGAAATCCGGGGGGTAAGAAAGGGAACTTGACAAAGGGAAAAAAGGATAAAATGGAGAATTATACGAGGGGTACAAGGGGGTAAATGAAGGCCTTTAGGAGCACAATTTTTTGCAATCGGGAGAGTCTTTATAATGGAAATCAACAGAAGGGATTTTATTAAAGGCAAAGGCACGGGAGACTTCAAGGATGATGTGTCTTCAAGGGAGATGCATTCCTTGAAGGCTCAAGAACAATTTAGCCCCCTAATTTTGCCCATCAAAAATTTTACGAGAGGGCTAACGACTTCAATAGATTATCCTTTAGTTAAACATAACGATAAAATACCAGTAGGGATCTTTCTAGTATAGCTTTAGCTTCTACTATAACATATGGTGAGATTTTAGCTTGAGAGCTACGTATTTCGTTCTATTTAGGGAAGTTGGACAAGAAAAGAAACACGAGTAATGAATAATTTCCTTATACCAATTTGAACACAAAAATTTGTGTTTAATGACATTTCATTTTTTAGGCTTCCTCAGACCTTCTTTATTGGCGACTTCATCCACTAGTGCTAACGGGTTTACTCCCCAATGCTTGGAAATTTGTTTATGTCAACGACTTTTTCCAAGCACTTGTCCCCGTTTGCACTACAAGGAAAAAGACCCTCTAGTGGATGTTTTTGAGGAACCCCTTATAAAAATACCCCGGACATCTGTTTCTAGCAGAGGTTCCCTAGAGGGTTGGCGAGTGGAGGTTTTTGCGGATGTATTTTGTACGGATGCTCCTATCATGTAAAAACGCACGGTCAGTTCACACAAAAGCACGGTGCGGTTAAAAAATTGGCACACCGAACACTCTATGTGCACAAATGTCACCTGCCGATGTGTTGTATTTATGTAGAGCACCTGCCGTATTTGACATAACTTGCTGCACGACGCCTCATAAAACGCGTGAAAAAGCGAAAGCACGCACGAGTCTCCTTAAATGCACCCGAGTCACCAACGCACCGCGCCGCCCCGAAATCCCCCACGCACGGAACAGGGTTAAATAAATAAAAAATTCTGACCCAAAAACCACACAAAACATAGGCACACGGGGGACGTGACGCTCCTAACACACTCGCTCGGTGCATCATATTCTCGTACGGCCATAGGGTTCCCTACATCTCTACCGCATCGGGATGCCCTAGAAAAATGTGCATGAAAAACGACGGATACCGGCGCGGTGTGGAATAAATCGAACCGCCTCTGGGGGCGCCCATAAATCTCGCGCACGGCGAGATGATTAAATAAAAAAGAATTACGGCCAAAAAACCGCACAAAACATTGGCACACGGAAGCTGTGCGCTCCGTACTACACATACTGCTTCGGTGCCTTTGATTACGGAACGACAGGCCAATGTCTGTCAACTCGTCAGCCCCGGTGCCTCATAAAAATCCCGCGGAACGAGCATCGCGAGGGCGAGGGGCTGAATGATCTGAAAGCATACGGGTCCCCATAAACGTCATGCACCCCTGGGAAAAGGGTTTAAAATTGCGGCCCGAAAAAACCGCACGAATCATTGGCGCACCATACATCATGCCCAGATGCGTCATATTATTATGAGAGCACCGATGCATTACGGATAAGCCGCCACGGTGCTTCACAAAAGTGCGCGAAAACGAGAAGATGCCCCGAGGCGACATACAATAAATGCATGGGTACGCCGGGTAGAAAACCCGCGCACTGAACGGGGTTAAATAAATTTTTAAAAAAAATTACGGCCAGCGATTTTTCACTTTTTTTCGGTGCTATAGAGCTCTCAAGCAGGTGCAAGTTATCCTAGTTTGAGTCAGCTACCGACATCCAGTGCTCCCATTTCACTTATTACATGATTGTCATTGTGCATTGCCACCAATCTTTAGCTTGAATTTTATAAAACGGGTGGACAAATTTACTTTTGCAAATTCTACGACCAATATGCCTCCTCGGTAGGGTAAATGTACGAGTATTTTTCTTGTTTTTCCATAATTAAAACTTTTTAAAGCGGATTAGAATTTCAAAAAACCTTAAAATTAACCATTCAAATATATATATATATATATATATATATATATATATATATATATATATATATATATATATATATATATATATATATCGCGTGGTGATGCTGAGTCGTTTAGCTCGCACTATTTTTTAGTGTATGCAGCATGAGATTTACGGAGCCGCACCTACAAATACGGTAGTACCCGGTATCTACGCACGGTTCCAGGGCGATCGCCAGTGCACCGTGTTATTTTAAAAAAAATAAAAATTGTCGTCGCGGTCATTTACAGGGCGCACCCATTGACAATGTGGTATCGCGGGAAACATGGTGCGTTGACGGGGATTATCCGCCTCGAGGGCGCGTAATGTGTTCAGCGCACCGCATCCCGTAATTCAACATTATCGATAGTTCGCCACTGATAAAGCCCGGGTGCTAAAATATCTGCGCCGATTTCGAAGCGTACACAAAAGGCGCACCATGTTATGTTAAATTTCCCCTATAAAGAGCGGTGTGGTTGGTTACTGTGGACGCACTATTGACTCTAGTTGAATAGTGGTGTTGCGGTGCATTGACCTAAATAACCGCCCGGGACAGCTATTTTTTCGACCGCACGGCTTACCGTGTTTGCCTGCGTCAACGATGCGGCCCTTTTACAATACCGCAACGACGACTATGTACGATGGCGGGGGAGGGCGGTGCGCTAACTTAGATATATCCCGGGGGTGTATAGTGTAGTCGATTGCACATCCCTACGACATCGCACGTAGTGAACGGTGCTAAAAATATTTTTACGGAGCACGCCCCCCGGTGCGTTGAATATCATTAAAAGTGCTACTTGTATCCGGTGTGCTCGTTGAAAAGACGCACCAAGACACGTCGCGTGATTTGTGTTTTTTGGCGCATGCGATTGTTGTTTTATTTATTTTTCGAAAATATTTATATACATATATTTCTAAAAAAAATTATGTTTAATATGTCAATCATTCGAGAGACGTGAAAGGAGAGAAGAGGGGAGACAACAACAACAACGGGCGGAACAATATAACATGGTTCGTACCGTGGGAGGCAAGAGAGAGAGAGAGATGCATGCCCCTCGCCTATTATAGCGACGTACGTGAGGGCTCTAAGGGAGGTAGGCCTCCTCGAGTTCTATGAGGAGCTACTTCCCTAAAGTCCCTATAGTTTGTTTTGTGAGACATCTTATCCGAAGGTGCAATGTCGACGATAGGCTTCTCGGGTTTCGGTATGCCAACCGATGGTACATGCCCCCCTGAAGAGGATGTATATTTTATTACGAGCTATCGAGAGAGGGGTGGATTTTCCCTCGTTCCACGAGGTTCCCGATTGGTTGTGTGGCGGGGAAGTCGGGTTAGTTTACTCCCGGAAGATACATTGGAGCACATTTAGTATCTCTTGTATATTTCTCAGAGTTGTTTGGAGGGGCACTTACGTATTGGTGTGTTTGGTCATGAGGAGGTCCGGTGTCTCTCACTTATCATTTCGACCATTTCACACAACACATGATGGGCAACGCATTAGTTGCTCGCTTTTTATATTATGTTGATTATTTACTACGGGCGGCCACGACTTGTGAGGTGGTCTGCCATTTTTTTAACATTCAGATAGATGTCGTGCTCATGCACAAGGAGGGTCAACTTCCCTTTTTCTTCGAAGGATTTTTTGTTTATTTTTTTGAGAGGTTTCTAAAGACGAGACCTAGTTTTCTTCGGGTAGCCTTGTAGGCCGGTTGCTGAAGAACGTATGCACATGTAGGGGCGGATGATGCCCAAGAGGGAGGAGAAACCTTTTTCCGGCGGGGATATCATATGATGCACTTGAGTTGCTAGCCGGTGTTGATGAGCATCCCTTCATTATGGTCCCCACATCCTTATGCGGGGTTGGATTGGAGAGGGGTGTGCCAACATCCTCTTCCTGAGCGATGAGCCGCCGGATGATAGAGGTAATATTACTGTTTCTATTTAAATTTATTCTAACATGTTCTTTAACTTGTTTTTATTAAATTGTGTAATGAAATTGTCTAATTATTGTTGTGTACTTGTATATATTTTGCATACATTGGCTCTTTTGATGGCGAGGGAGATACGCCACCACCACCGATCCATGCCATGGATCCCGATGATCGACGATGAGGGCATGCCGAATCACCGAAGATTATCAGGGGAGGCGGTGTCAGATCATGAGCAACTCCTGGCCCAGTGCGCGGTGCGTGGTCTGCCAGGTGATGCTAGATATGGGGATGGAGTTGTCCAGACCAACTCATTGCATTGATTTTTGAGGCAGGCATTAGGCCCGCTCATTACGGGAGACATAGGCAGGCCGATGAGCTAGTGCGGATGTGGAGGAGCATGCTAGCGTGACATGTAGCTGACTCGATGCGCATGTCGTAGGAGATTACGACGACTTTTAGACAGCACTGACGAGGACCCCATGTGCACGTTTCACGATCGTGCTCGCGACAGACATGATGGATAGTCTCGCAAAGGCAGCGATATACCATCATCTAGAAGAAGTCATCATGGAGATGAGGGTGGACCATACGCCCCTGTAGTATAGATATTGATGTTGTACTACCACCCAGCTGATCCATGACATTTATATTACGAGTTGTATATTTTTAACTTACTATATATATATATATATATATATATATATATATATACTATGTTCATGTTGCGATTTGTACTTAATTTACATGTTGGTGATCATCACGATGTGTATGTTGTTAGGTCATGTTAGATATGTTCATTTAATGTGCGCTTGCGTATAGATGTGTATGTGATAGCATGAGTTATTTGACATCAGGATGTATATTTGATGTTTGTGTTGTGATGGATGTTAATATATAATGTAAATTGTGTTTTGTTAGATGATCATGATCACGATGATGCGATTAGCGATTTTTGCAGAATGTGTTTTGTTTAGTCAAATTTGATGTTTGTATGATGGTTTTTTGTAATTTTTTTAATTTGTAAAATTGTAATTGTATATATAGTAAAATTCTAAAATTGTAATTGTACGTGAAATTGTAAAATTCTAATTCTAATTATAATTATAATTGTAATTGTATGTAAAATATTTGTAAAAATTTTAAATTGTATTAATGTGAAATGAATTTATTAAATTTTTTTAATTTGTAAATTTGTAAATTTTAAATCATTGTAAAATAATAAATCTAGAATAATATGATTTATTGTAACATAATAAAGTTTAGAAAATACAATGCAAAATAAAGTTTTCATGTACTTTAGAATTATCATTATTTTATTATGATCTTAGATACAAAAAAAAAGAATTAATTTATACGATGTACGCCATTGTTTTTTGAGATCAACATAATTAATGCAAATTATCAAGTGAATTATTGATTTTAACATTAACACAATGCAAATTACCAATTAATTCAAAATACATATTATATTAATATTTTGAAAAAAAAACACATCTTAAAAGGTATAAATATTGATTAAATAACACATGTACCATATCACTCTCGGTTCTCATGATCACCCTCATTATCTTCTAGCTCGCATGGCATGATAACACTATTGCTCTCAAAAATATGTTTTGATCTAGGGTCATGTGTCAATACGAACCACCAATCCCTATCCAACACATACGGGTAAAAAAACACCTGGTTGCGATGTTTAGGGAGAAACATAGGGCTCCTTAGCTTCATCCCACATCTTTCTAGAGTTGATACACATATTAGCCTACTATCGTGATCTTCCTTTACATTATTCCGATCAAAGGTGTCCCACCACTTGCACCTAAAAATAACACATTGGAAAGAAGAAAAATCCACTTCAATGATCTCTTGTATCTTTCGACGTAACCTAACGTCCTGCGTACTAGGTTTTGATCATGGTGGCTAGATCGTCTAGATTGATCAAACTCGAATTCCACTCCACGAGTCTTGTGTGATGTTTCCGGCATATCGGCATTTTTTACATGCGAAAATGGTGTCCATATGCCCACATAGATGGGAATAAATACACCTATTATAAAAGAGTTTTAAAAAACCGTAGTGTCATGTGTCTTATAAATAATAATCCATCGATTCAGAAAATATGAAATGTAGATGTCTAAATATAGGTTTCAAATTTACATATAAATTACAAAAAAATATTATTAGCGAGTTGTTGCACCCAATCCCTACGTTTAGCGCATCCTCTTCAACACACGGGTAATGATGAGTAGCAACGTATTTCTCTCTAACTTGGTCAACAACCCAAGCTGTTGGGGCATATTTTGGCATATTTTCTTTTTTAAATGATCGGGATAAGGCACACTTCTACCATTCAACCATCCGAATTCTTTCTGCCTCACTATCCCATTTCATCATGTTTTGTCCGTACAATGCGACCCACGGTTGTGTTGAAAACTTTAGAATTGTAAAGAACGAATTTATTGATTTCTTCAATTTCTGCATTCGCTAATGAAATCAAACCAACATTATATAGTACTTAGAGATAAAAAATATGCATTATATCGAAGTTCAACATGAATATTAATTACTTTTTTGTAAATTTGAAAAAATTATAAGTCGCTTACTCTTTATCAAGCGCTTTTTTACCACTCGTTTGGAGCAACTCTCCTTCTCTTTTGTCTTCATTCATTTCATCATCCCAAATCACCGCACTTTGGTCTATTTCGTCGTCTGCTTGATGTACTCATGGCATAATAGAAAGACTCATACAATATGTACCCCTCTGCCATAGACCCCTCGGGTTTTTTCCCTTTGTCCAAACAAAACCTTTCAATTTCTTCATGTACCTCTACTAAGAAGAACATCCAACAACAAGAAACAACCCCAACTAATTCAACCTCATCTACCGGGTGGATTAGAAGATGAACCCTGTAAGTCCATGAAACTCGTCGGCGGTTCCTTCTCAAACATACAAACAATCTCAACTATCTCTTGACACCACCATGGAATGTTAGACAAATGAATCTCCTTTGACGTGATCCAACGTACAAAAACGAGATAATTTAGATATGGCATGTCCTAGGTCTTAAGATAATTCATGTTTCACACACCCATGCACGAACAAAAGGATAATGACACCGCAAAGTTATAAACACGATGCAATAATATACAAAATTATTTATGTTTTATGATCCCGCATGGGATAAAATTTATTAATATAACAAATAATAAAATCATGCTTTTGACATTATACATACTCTTAGAAGATTCAAATGGTCATGCGATTTCAACCCCCAACAAATGGTCATCCACGGTGAAGTAGCGTCACTAGTGAAAAACCCGTATGTAAAATCGGCACCCTCACATCCATTATAACTTCCTTTCCCAAAGATATATCATCTTTTTTTAAATCCATGGGACATCACCTTATTTGAAAAACCATGAATTAGAGGGACCCGGCGTCTACCTCGATCCCGTACTTTCTAATCGTCTTGGCCAATGTTTCTTTTTAGTTTTTTGAAGTAATAAGATCTTTCCCTAACAGCCAATGTGTCACTTTGTTTTGATGATATGTGCCCCCATAAAGAAGATGAAACATTTTTAAATATATGCATGGGATCTAATAAGTGGGAAATCTTAAGATGTCTCCCAATATAGGGGAGGTCATAAAAAGATAGATTTCCTTTTCATCCTAATGGGAAATTTCTCAACATAGGTGTCGAAGAAATTTGGATCATTGAACTATAGGGCTCCCCATTTGAATCGAACATTTCTATGAACTCCTTCTCCTTCTCTCTCTCATATGCTCTAAGCCATTTCGGGCACTAGTGTCATTATTGGAGGCCTTTCTGGGTTATCTCTCGTTTTACCATTGAAAGCGGATGCTACTCTTTCAGTAAGGGTGTTCTTACGGTAGGAATACCCCGGAAGAAATCATACACGGCTTTCGTAGGTCCTTGGACCATCTAGCTTTTGGGAGAAGGTCCACAACATTTACATCCAAAAAATACCCTTTTGATACAAGACACCGCGAGATTATATTTGTATACATTAATTAATATGCATAGCACGTTAAAGAATATCATGAATATCATAACAAATATTACAACGAATTAAATAACTAATATGTGAAATAATATTGTTACATATATAAAAAAAATCAATAAATTAAACATGTAATTTACCCAGAGCAAACTCCTAAGCACTGGATAATCATGTGTCATGTAAGCACATATGCCATACAACGTAAAAACTCCTCTCTGCTATGATGGGTCTCGATACATCGTATACATTTATCCCATCCCATAATTCCTTCAATTCATCTACCGGTGGTTGTAAGTAGACATCCATATTATTCACTTTCCTTCTACCGGGGGACTATGAGAGCCAACATAAGATGTTCATTCTTCACGGACAACCATGGGGGGATATTGTTATTGATCACTACTACGGGCCAAACATAGCTATTTGGTGTTCGGGAGGAATGTCGGTTAATGCCATCCATGGCTATGTGGAGTCGTAGACTTGTACTTCATCCTTGAATTTCTTTCGGGCCATGTATCTCTGTAAGCTTCATGGCTATTGAATCAGTTGGGATTCGCATAACTCCAGAACCCACTCATGTGTGAGGCATGCCATCCCTCGCAACATAGCTATTTTTTTGCAACAAAAGAGCCTTTGAATCCTTGGGATTATAGGCATGTGCCTCAATATCTTAAAGGAGGACCAATACGTGATTTACCCTTCTTTTTTTTATTTATCATACTCGCCATGCCCACATTTTCGGACACATCTCTTTGTCTGCATATTCTTCTCTATATAGAATACAATCATTTGGACATGCATGATATGATATGTACTCAACACCCAACATTTTCAACAATTTCTTTGCCTCTTCTGCAACTCTTGGGCAAGACATTGTCACTTGGAAGAGACCTTATCTTTGAATAACTTTGTAGTTGGCGATCATGGAAAAATATATTAATAAATGTATATTAATTTCTCGATATAATTATTAACGTTCATAAAATTTACCATTTGTAATGTTCATTTACGTTTATACTAATTATATTTCAAAATTTATATAAGGGGAGTACTTTATGGTAACTTACCTCAAAAGTTCCCGAGAAACATGCATTCGACAACCCAAACTTTGCTTTCAAGTTGTACTGAAATGCTTTATCGTTGCTCTAAAGCCCTGTAGACTTTGTTGACCGCTCGAGGTCCAAAGAGAGAAGAGTGGGTGGGAAGCAAATTTAAGAGCTTTTGAAAAAGGTGTTAGTGATATGAGCATCATCCCCTAGTGATCATCATTTTGGAATGCATCTAACAACATTGTCTCCATGGCGGTCGCATCCCTTAAGTAATCATCCATACCAACCTCTATTTTTATTGCCTCCATTTCCATCTTGTGAAGAAATACTATTGTTGTAGTCATTCCTAATTGGTGAATGCGGACGTAGCGGGAATTGAATCAATGGTTGATTCAACCATTCTTTAGTATCGTTCCTTCTTTCGATTTTTCTCTCTAATTTAGTCTTCTCTCAATTTGACATTGTCGTGGGGTGCAATGGAAGATGGTAGGTAGGTCGTTCATCATCACTAGAATCCTAATAATTAAAAATAATAATAATAATAATAATAATTTAACATGATTAGTAAAAAATATATGATATCAATTAGTAACCATGTTGACGATATTGCATGATTATAAATTTGTTTGACGTCGAAATAATTACATATTAATCAATATATATACCAAACAATTATAATTATAATTACCATCATTGTCCCGAGATTGTGGCTAGAAGATAGCAATATTGTTACAATTAGCGGGTGGGTGAAAGCGATTGTCCATTTTCATCTGCCAAATGCGCCTTGCGGTATACGGCTACGATAAGAACTTCCGACGATTTTGGAGCGAGTTTGAATATTTTCTTTGTGCATCTCAAATCGATGTTGAATCTGCATGAACACTGTAAATTTCGTATACATTATAAATTTAATTAACTTGTGCATGATTAATTTGCATGGATAAAAAACATAAATTCAATTAGATAGTGAGAAAATAAAACAAATACATGTAAATATTACGTCTCCGGATGGATAGGGAGAACTACGCGATGGACTTTGAGAAATATTATGGAACTAGTTGGATTTTGAAGAATTTTCCATTCCATATAATATATGATTTTTTTCTCCTTGCAGTTTGAGAAAAAAACAACAATAAATTTTGGTGCACAAACCTAAATGCAATTTCGGTGCGTAATGTACGGATAGCACCGCACCGGTGCGTTTTTTGGTATTGGGCACAGTTGTGCGTTTTATAACCCAACACCTCGATGCGGTTCGATTAAAGGATGCACGCGTGAAAGCGAATAACCGCAAATAAAAAAAAGTGCAACCCTATTTTCTTTAAGTGAAAAAAAAATAGTAAATTGAAAAATGGGCGGCAAAATCTTTTCGAAAATCTAATTTCATAAAACATTTCTTTAAATACTAAACACTTTTCATTATTTCACTATTTTTTGCAAAAAAAAATCAGCGAGAGATTTGCAGGGGTACATGCACGGAGCAAACAGAGCACGGGAGCACTTTGTGGAGCGTGGAAATACGTTTGAACGAGTATTCGACAATCGGAATTCCAAACCTCCGGTGATTCAAACCTTGTACCATAGAATTTCAAATGATGTGAGTAAAGTTTATTATTTTTTTTGTCCTTTTTTCTGATTTGTTTTTTATGCGATGAAAAATAAAAAAATCAAAGTCTATTGGTTTTTTTTTACTTTTTTTCGTAGTTTTTTTTATGAAGTAAAATAACAAAATCAAAGTTTATTGTTTTTTTACTTTTTTTAACATTTTTTCACCTTTTTCTAGATTTTCACATCAGTTTTTAGAAAACAAAACCCTAGATTTTTTTGTTTCTAAATCGAGACTTTTCAATTTGGATTTATAAGGGTTTGTATAGCCATAATACATCCAACCCACGGGACGACTGCATAGTCGAATCCCAATCCATGTTGGCCCTTGTGTCAATCTAAAAAAAAATAGATTTTTTTTTGCTTTCGGTGCGCCCTACATAACATAGCGCACCGGTGCATTCTATTATACAAGCGCACTTGCAAAGTACGGTGATAAAAAAAATAAAAATAAAAACAAAAAAAACAAAAAAAACAAAAAAAAACAAAAATATGTTTTTATTAGTGCGCCATATGTAACATATGGCTTGCAGTTACCCTATTTCAATATGGCGGACCGCAAAACATGTTGTTTTACAAAAAAAACCATTTGAGAAACAAACCCTATGTTTTACGCACTTTCTTCTTCCTCTTTTCCAGTGATTTCGAAATTAGGGCTTTTTCAATTTATATTTATAAGGTTTGTATTGCTAAATATAATCCTAAGACATCCAACCCACGGAGGGCCCTACATAGTCGGATCCCAATCCATATCGGCCCTTGCGTCAAATTTTATTGTCGGCGCGCCTGTGTACATAGAACGCACCTAGGTGCGCTTTATTATCCCGGCCGCTACGAGCGCAAGTCTTGATAAAAAAAATTATCTCAATAGCGCCATTTGTAAAATATGCGGCGGTACGCTATTTCATTATGGCGCACCGCGAAACGAGTAACTTTCAAAAAAATACAAACCTTACATTTTTTTGTTTCTCGCCCCTTTCTTCTCCGTCTTTTCCGCTGATTTTAGAATTAGGGATTTTCAATTTAGATTTATAGGGGTTTGTATTGCTAAATATAGATCTAAGACATCAAACTGATGGGACGATTAGCATAGTCGGATCCCAAAATCGGTGTGGGCTCTTGCATGAATTTAAAAAAAAACTTATTTTTTTTATCTATCAGTGCCTATATGTAAATGTACTAGCACAGTGTTCCGTATTATCCAAAGCGCACCGCATAAGTAATGTGATAAAAAATTAATAAACAAAAAAATTGTATTGGTGCGCCATATGTAAAATATGGCACCGGTTTTATGCTACAAAAATTAACACTCGACGATTTTTATTATTTTATCACTAGTTAACCAGTGCGGTGATTGATATGTATAACGCACTAGTGCTCCTTGTTGACATAGAGCATCCCAGTACGGTCTATGATATATTGTTTGTGCAGGGTACGTTTGGAAGACAGCCACACGACGTACGATGCGTACACCATGAATGGCGCATTTAATTTTTCTTGAGACTTTTTTTTACTTGAAAAAGTCGACAATTTATTTATAAATATATTAATGAATGATATGGTACAAGTTTGAGATTGATAAAGAAATGGTGACAAGATATCAAGTAACAAAAATATCGATAACACATCAAAGAAAAGAAAAAAAGGCATGTTCTTTGTAAATTTTTTTTACAAAAAATATTATTTTTGAACTATATGTAAGTTTAACTAATATGTATTTTTCTTGTGTATCATGCAGGAGCCACAAAATGACAAAAGCTCAATAAGATTATTTCCCGATCTAGGACCGGAGAGAGCGTAAAATCTTGATGGAAAAAATTGCAAAAGGATGAATCGGGTGAATGAAAAAAAATACTACTCGAGTCAATATGAGTTTCTTTTTTTAGTTTTTCATTAATAATATAATTAAAATTATTAGATAACATGTGTGAAATAGTCTATTAATTCACATATGTTTAATGTTCTACGGGGACCAACAACTCAAAAAAAAGAATGTTGTTCTAAGAAAAAGAAAAAAATAGAACATAAAAATGAAAATGAATTGCTCCTTAGCTCATACAGGGTGGTGCTAGAGGTTAACGATAGAGGGGAAAAACTTTTACAAAAGTTTGAGGGATCTAGTGGAATGAATGTATAGACGTTCTTTCCACTTACAATACAAAAAACCAATCCAATGATTCCAAGAACCAAATTTTATCTAAACTATAGGAAGAGTTTCCGGAAGAATTGGTCAATGAGACAAGTCGACTTTTTAATAGCAAAAACGTACAACAACAAAAAAAAGAAGGAATGAAAGAAAGTAATATTCCTTTAGATGTTTGTCTAGAATTATTTATAAATATCACTTTTTGTTATACTTACTTTTCATATATCAATATAAAAATTAAATAGTTTATTGTCATGTTACATTTTCGGGAAGATTATGAAAAATCTCAAAAGATGAGAAAGAAGTGCGGTATCGAAATATGCCGGTAGGAATGTCCAAAAAGGGTGTACAAGGAGATGGTCAAAGAAATGGACAAAATTGCATCTGCGGAGGAGCCATCTCAACAACAACATGCTTCCAAATGTAATATGTATTCATTGAATTTTTTCGATCATTAGGTACAATAAATAAACAATTTAGCATTAAATATTGATTTTTCAAGTATTTTCTTACGAGAAAATAAAACATAAAATGGAACCCATTCAGACACATACAAAACTGACGACAAGGAAGAAAAGGATTGATATCTAAGTTTGTGAGTAATTGTTACTTCCTTATAACAACTTAACTAGATTTTCATTTTTTTGTATTTTTTTTAAGTTGTTTTACAAAAATCATCATTGAATGTCTTCAAACAGGGGTGCTAACATACAAAGAAGAACCATCGAGAGGAATTGATTGAAATTGGGTTAAATATGGGTTGCGAGTATATGTTGAGCGAGATCGAGAACTTAATTGTGGAATTTTTAAGCATCTATCAATCGTGTTTTACTTAGCTTCTTCTATAATTAATAGAAAAAATAAATCTTGTATGGGGTATAAAACTTGCGAGAAGCAAAGTATGTACAGCACTGACGATCAAATCTTGAAAGATGGCATGTTACATGGTTTTGAAGAATAGTGTATAGTTTATGAGTCAATTGTTGCATTGGTACATCATTTCTTTTCGATTTACATTGATGTATATTATTTAATATTGCAATTTTCATTATTCTCACCAATGTATATACACTCATTACGGTTTATTTTTATGCTTTGTAGATGGAAGGTGAAGAAGAAGAAAACAATCAACACAGTGAACAAAACATTCCTAAAAATAACCCAAGTCATGAAAGTAGCTCTAAGCGATTGAGCGGTTGTTCAAGCAAAGAATGATGATCACTATGTTTGGATATCAAAGCAAGGCGTTGTATTTTTCAAAAATGCACGATGAAATCGGACATTTTATTTAATGTAATGGACATAGTGTCCCAATTGAAAGATAAAGGGATACCAATAAGCTGTCCCATTTTGTATGACGAAAAAGAATGTCTTATATATATATATATATATATATATATATATATATATATATATATATATATATATATATATATATATATACGTTTTTAATATATTCTATTGTGTTCTCTATTGTCGCTATTGTGTTCTCCACATGCGTTCTCAAATGCACTAATAAAAATTTAATTCATATGTATATTGTTATAAGATATATGTGTGTTGACTTTTGATGAATAATGAATTTTTTAAAAACCACAATAATTATGATATGATATAACAAATTAATCCAAACATCACACATTCAAATGCATTAATAAAAATTTAATTAATATGAATATTGTTATAAGATGTGTCGACTTTTGATGAATAATGAATTTAAAACAATCACAATAATTGCACTATCACGAGTCGATGTTTCTAAAAAATACAAAATGAAAACCGGGCGTGTATTTTTATACCGGTGCACTTGTATTTACTTAAGCGCACCGATGAATTTTTATGACTTATGGGCCTTTCGCACAAATACCAAAACCGTTTAAAAAAATATCGAGGCGTTTGTGCGGTACGGCGCTCCGTGCGTTTATGTCTATATATGCATCGGTGTCGTTCTACGACCTATTAGCACCGCACGAATACGGATATCAATTATAAATCTCGGTGCGTTTGTATGATACTATGCACCAAGGCATTTTTGTGTCTATATGCACCGGTACATTTGGACGACTTATAGGCACCACACGAATACCGATACCAATTATAAATCTTGGTGCATTTGTGTGATACGCGCCAACGCGCGCGTTAAGTGTACTATACGCACCGGTGTATTTGTATGACATATTTGCACCACCCGAATACCAATACCAATTATAAATCTCGGGTGCATTTGTGTGAAAGGAGCACCGGTGCGTTTCTATAAGTCTCACGCAGCGGCACGTTGATCACGACCTATGGGCACCGCTTTCAAATCCCAAGACCAATTAGAACGGCCCCATGCATTGTATCACCAACACTATGCCGGTGTTGTTTTATACCTTAACGGCCCGATGCATTCTTCTTCGGCTGCCCCGGGGCGCCTTCTATAGGTACGCACGAGTACGTTAAAGCTTGATTAGCGCACCAAGAAAAAAAAACACCGTAATAACCTCACGTAGCCCATTTTTTTTTAGTTGTGTTGAATTCCGGATTTAAAAAGCTCCACCAAAAACCTCACGTAACCATAAACGGATGTGGTAGCATATGTTTTTTGACAATTTTTGGCGAATTTTATAACACTAAAAACCTCCTTTATAACCTCCGCTAGAGGGTATTTTCCTTGTAGTGTTGACTAACTTGGTGGGTTTAATGTCCAAATCATACTCTTGGAGTTTTTGCTATCCATTTTCCTCTTTCTCCCTTTAACATCACTTTGAATCAACACGTCTTTTTCTTTATGATGAATTAGGAACATAGAACTTATCTTGTCTTTCGTAACACATAAGTCTTGAAAGGCTTTGAGTGCTTTGACCAATGCATACACTCGCTTCTCCAAAATTTTATATTTAAGTTCGAGCATCTCTTAGAACTTCACCGAAAAAATGCCATTGGTTGCTCTTTACTATCCTCGTTTTTACTCAATAACACTAATAACAATAGTAGATGAGGGAAGAAAATGAAAATATATCGAAAAGATTTTTGATAATCGGGACTTATTAGGACGGGAGCTTCTCGAAGTGCTTCCTTTATTCGGAAAATGCATCTCTTGATTCTTTATCCCATTTCACTGCAGCATTTTTCTTCAACATGTCGGCTTTATATTTCTCACAATCTCGACGATAATTTGGTACAAATTTTCTCAAAAAGTTTATTTTTTCCCATAAATCTACGGAATATATTTCTTGCTCCCGGTAGAGGAATTGTTTGGATTGCGTCTACCCTTCTTTGGATCAATATTTACTCCTTGTTTTGAAACTATGTGACCCAATAGTTTACCTTCTTCTAAGGCAAACAAAAATACGAGACCAAACCTCTGCATTTTTTCAAAAAAATGCGGGGAGTTCCGAATGTTCAGTTATCGATCCTGAGAAAACATTTACATCATCCGTGTATATAACCACATATTTGTCACCAAAAAATGCTATATCCATAGCTCGATGAAAGGTTTCTCTTGCATTCATAAGTCAGAAAGGCATCCTTGCATACATGAAAGTGCCCCATGGGGTAGTGAAAGTTGTATTTTTTCGATCTTCCTTCTCCACTACCACCTAGTTATACCCAGAAAAATCCATCAACCATCGACATCCCGTAAGCACTTTGTCACCTTTTGTAAGACATAATCCATTTTAGGTAAAGGATAATTGTCCTATGTTCCAGAAGTTTCTTAGAAGTATACACACAACCTTATCTCTTCATTCTTCTTCCTCACGGGAGACCAAATTGGAAACCCAATCCAAATATACGAGAGGGGCTACGATTTTTGCCTGCAACAATTTCTTCACTTATTTTTTCAATTGGAGCTAGCAACAAAAGATTAATCTATGCGAACTTTGTCTGTGTGGTTTGATTCCCTTCTTTCAATGGAATCTATGCTGAATTATGCTTTTTGTCATATGTTTTCGAGTCTTCATATGACCAAACAAACACATCCATATATGTTTTTGGGAACACCTTTGAATCAATTTCACCCTTTTTGGTTCTCTGTGAGTTCCCTAATTACAATCCTCCATCTCTTCCTCTTGATGTATTTTTCTTCTAATTAATAGCAACATCATTAGAATCAAATAATCTTTCAAGCGGAACTAGCCCTTTAGGGAAGCACATTATCTTTTAACGGAATAACATTTTGATCACTAATTACTTGTTTGAGGTGTTTTATTTATGCTTTTACCTTTCAGTTTGTTCTTCTTCATGATCAATTTCGGCATCCTCAAAGTTTCCAATGATAGATCGGGAAGCGGGATTTATCTGTTAATCAACTTCAAATAGAGGGTATATGTCTAATTTCAATTTCATACCTTAGCCTTGGATTTATTGGAGGCTTGAAGAGTCTTGGTTCTAAATCATCAATGAGTCGACCATTCTATTCTCCTCCCTTGTGATAAATTGAAGATTAAAGGCTTCAAAATAGTTCTCCATCAATTCCCAAACTTCATTTTTTTGTATGATCTTAATCTCAAATGCTTGGTTTGAAAAATGATTTCTTGATTTGTCTTATTATTAATTAGAGATCACCAAAAAATTGAGATACATTGAATTCCCATATGTTTATCAATGCGAAGACTTAAGATCAATGCCTCATACTCAACCACATTATTTGTTGAATCAAATTCTAACTTAAAAGAAAAAGGCATGAGGTTACCTTAGGGTGATATCCATCATGAGTCCAACTCATGTGCCATCTGAGTAAAGCACTATCAAAGTAGCATTTCCAAACCCTTATTTAAATGCGACTCATTATGTACAAATTTGCTTGAAGAGAGTGCTTATCTCTATCTTGATAAAGTACGCTTCTTCATGCAGCATGAAACTGAAAAGGTATTCTTTTCTACTCTGGTAAATGGGGTAATTACTTGCATCCTTCTTTGTAGTGGTTTCACAAACCTTGATTTCTACTATCTGGAGTCTCCTTTCTTCCCCCATTGAAAAAAGGAATGATAGACATACGTGAAATCTAATTTTAAAACTCCTCCCAACTTTTCTCCCCCAGATCTTGACAAGAGCATTCCAAATCTAGTTGGACATGTCGGCAACCACTATGTCCATAACAATATTTTTTGTTGGAATGCTGTACAAGAACACTACCATGTCCTTTATTAACCCAACACATTTCACCCTCTTGGAGTCAAATGAATATAGATCCTGTAAGGTTTAGTAATATGCAAAATTCAACTCTTTCATGATCGAACAATGGCATAGGTTGTGAGAAGCACCCCGAATCCAACATGCAATTATGGAGAGATAAAATCACGAAGAAGCAATGAAATGTAAAATGGAGGAACAGAAGAATCTAACTTCTTCAACGTGAGGACCCAAAAGTGACTACTTGTTTTTCTTCTTGCAAGTTCATGATATCACCTTGTATGTAGCCCAGCATCAACATCCCTCCAGAAATTTTCCCCCATTTAAAAAATTTTTTTGAACCCTACGATCTTTCGGTAAAGATGGATTTTGGTCTCGATCTAGTTTTTTATCTGCCATTCGCGAGTCACAAATCTCATTTAATCCCAAAATTTAAGACCGTGCGACCTTGCGACCGCAGTGTAAGATCCCAAGAGTCGCATATTGATCTAAAGTCTACGAATTGCGACTGCAACCATGCAACACGAGTCACGAGGTCACACAACCCACAATCGACTTTCAATTTGTGACCTTGTGACCCTCATTAATTGACCCGAGCGTGCGACCCCTTTATAAATAAAAGGGTCGCGTAGGTCACATTCGGGAAGCTGCGCGATGGAGAAAGTAACGCCTCGACAAAGCTGGTAGACACGTTTTTCCGAGTAAGTTGCCTAATCCTCCTATTTTTTCCTTTTTGATCAGTGTTCCCAATATTTCCCTTTCCCTGCCCCTATTTATCCCTACCTTGGCCTTATTCAAGCTCCCCGCATGACCACTGTGCAGAGATCTACCTTCCTCCCTCATGACATAAACCTTTTTCTTTTTCTTTGAAGCCATCCTTCTCCAATATCACGTCTCAAATGCCTTTCCAAACTCACCTAGGGAAATCCTCAAGGCCCGGATGTGTTCTTTATGATTTATAGTGCGTACGGCTGGGCTAAAGATCACATAAGCAACTTCTACTTGGACTTGCAAATGATGAGAGTGCGGTCGATGATGTAGCATGATGGCTCTTTCCTCATACCTTAGAAAATAAGCACGTACGTGAGTACTTGTTCCCTCACTATTGCTTCCATTTCTTCACTGGGGAGAAATTTCGTTGTACCTTCCTCCAAAAGTTTTCGGAAGATAAGACTCCCTTCCATGCTCCTACGAGCTTAGTACTTTGAAATTCTAGAAGAAGGAGAAGGTCAAAGACTTTAATCACGACACTTCGCTACTATATTGAAAAAAATTCTCTCCAAACATGGCTTTGTAGATGATTCCATCACTATTTATTACTACACAAGGGCTCTCCCTCGGGGATATCGCTTTGTTTGTAAAACGTGAAGCTAGGAGCTGACCCTAGCAGACATTACACCACCGCCCTTGCTGGCTGTCGAAAAGGCGCATCTTTGTCCTAGGAGCCCTTGATCATGATGGCCGAGATGACTCAAAAGTGCGGCTACGTGAAAAGAACCCCAATCCTTAACTCATAAGCCCGAAGACAAAGACAAAGACCCCTTCGATTTGAAAGTATCGCAAAGTCTCTCAAAGATCTGTCAAGAAACGAAGTCTCCAATCTCAAGAGAAAAAACAATGACTCCATATCGAGTACCAAAACGCGAAAACCCTTCTTTAGGAAGAATAATCTGCGTTGTCAACCGGCCTCATTCAAAGCCCAAATTTTGGCTTCAACGTGGAAGAAATCGGCGAAAGATAATTTCTGATCACTTCCATCAAGCCTCCCACTCGGAGAAGACTTGTCCCCGATGGATCAACGAGCATGACGCCATGGTAAATCAGCTCTTAGAAGACTGGAGTCACTGGGGATTTAGAAGAGGAGGCTATTTCGGATGACGAGGAAACCTCTCCCCAGGATGAGGATATGGGATCCCACTGTCCTCACCTTCGAGGTAGTCGCTGGGAAAGCCCCACAACTGAAATAAACTTGTCAGAGCGACCTCAATCCCAAACCCCCCTCAAAAGTATGAGCTTAAGGAGCAAGAGGCCGGTCCACTGAAAGCGATCCTTCGAGGAAAAAGAGAAAATCTTTCTTAAGGAAAATCCCACCACCAAACAAAGAGAGCCAAACCACAACTTGGTAACATCTAGCACGACCCTGCATCAAGCAAACCCTAAAGGCTAGATCATCATCCGAGGGTTCTTTGAAGGCCTCGCGATAAACCTATCTCACACCGATTTACGGGTATAACGTATCAAAGGCATGAAGAAAACACGGGCCAACATTTCCTCTACGAACTCGCTCACGTGCTATTCGGCGAGATCTTATTCTCAAAGCGTTTGCCAACCCACCAACATCCAAAGCCACGTGAATACCCGTACGCCAAGCGACTCATGTAAGTCCCAGGTCTATCGTGAATGTCGTTAATGCAAACTCCCGGAGGATCCACACCCCCCTTTCCTCCTATCTTTCAAGATCTTCAACTTCAATGTCCCATAATTGCCTCATCGATTACAGTACATCCACAAATTTTATGCCCTTATCGCGTATGCAAGAAGTTAAACATCCGCCCTAAGAAAAGCGACGCCGGGATCATTCGGTTCGATAGATCCCAGGGTTCTCGCCATGGGTGGGTTGAATAGCATCATCATCAACTTATCCTCTAATTCTACTGTGCATCGATTGCATAGACATAGTGATCGCGGACATCACCGAAGCCTATGGTATTCTCTTGAGCCGAGATTGGTCTAGCAAGGCTATGAGGATATTTTTCCACTAACTAGTCCCACCCCGCGAGCTCCCATACGAGGGTAGGAACAATCAAATCTAGGGTTGAAAGTGAACCTTTACATGAAACACATGGTGATCGACCTAGACGCAACTAATGAACCAGTTAGTTTTCCACAAGAGGAACTCGGTATGTGTTTCTTGGAATCCATTTTTGGGTGCTACCAAACCCCCAAATCTCCGGTCACTCAAGTTGTCTAGTCAGAACTTGTGTTGGTCACTGACAACCACTCTACCTCAACAAAAGAATCGCTAGAAGCCACAGCCTCGAGTACGTCTCCCATATGATTGGATAGCCTTGTGAAATCAGAGGATAGTATTTAGACCTTGTACTATGACAGTTCCAAAACCCTGATGGGGCCGACGCGGGCTGTATTTTGTTAGACCCTTAGAAGAACAAGTTTCTAATCTCCTGTCCGCTGGAGTTCCAGTGTAAAAATAATACGGCCGAGTATGAAGCATTGATTCTTGAGCTCAAGAAAGCCATAGATCTCAAAGTTATTTGTTTAAAGGTTATTGGAGACTTTGAGATTATCACCCACTAGGTATGAAACACCATCCATTGCTTATCTCTGCATTTGAAAGGTTACTAGCAAGAGGTATGGTGTTTAATTTCTGCTTTTGACGATTTCGATGTTGAATTTGTACTTAGAATGCACAATGCAATCACTAATACACTTCCCATTGCTGCTGCTAGGTTGAACCCACTAAGGGATGGATTTTCTATTGAAATTGTTTACAATCCATCCGTACTAGACAATTTCACTAATCTGTGCATTTTTAATGATGATCAGCAGGAATTGGATTTCATGCTCAATACGGACATGTTAAAGGATGCAATTATAGAAGAAAAGGATCATGATCAGGCCTTGCAAATGGAACAAGAGGATCATAAGGGAAATCCCATACCCAAAGAGATCGTGTTGCTTGAAAATTTGTTTGATTCACAGAACCATTTTTGTGGACCTCCCAACATGAAGGTGCAGAGTTCCACTTTGGCACACCAATAGCTAAACCTCGGGATGGAAAAGGAACCTAATTCGTCAACCTCGATACTGAATTCACCCCTCAGGAAAGGCAATCCTTCACTGAGTTATTTAAGAAGTACTGAGATGTTTTTTCCTGGACATATGATGAGCTGCGAACCTATGAAACTTGAATCATGCAGCATGTGATACCCATGAAAGAAGGAGTGAAACCGTTCCAGCAGAAGTTGAGAAAGGTACACCCTACTTTGGAGTCGATGATCCAAAAGGAAATGAAGAAGCTCTTGGACACACGTATAATATTCCAAGTCTGACATTCAACCTGGGTGTCAAATTTGGTTCCGGTGCATAAAAATCTGGTGAAATTCGTCTATGCGTGGACTTTGAAATTTGAATAGAGCTTCGAACAAAGACAACTACCCAGTAACCCCCATGGAGAAGATCATTCAAGAAGTATCGAGGTCAGAAATGTTCTCATTATTAGATGTTTTTTCAGGTTACAACCAAGTACTAGTGGCTGAACCCGACCAGCTGAAAACCACATTCAAAACTAAATGGCGGACGTTCACATTCAGACACATTCCCTTTGGCATGATCAATGCTAGGGAAACCTTCCAGAGAGCCGTGGACATCACCTTCTGGGGCCTAATGGGACAAAGCCAGGTAGTATACCTTGACAAAGTCACTATATTTTCAAAGCGTAGGTTTGACCATTTACACCACCTCAAGTAGATTTTTGAAAGGTGTCGAAAATACGGGATCTCACTCAATCCAAAGAAAAGTGTTTTCACCGTCTCGAAAGGAAATCAGTTAGGACACATCATAACCAGGGATGGTATAGTACTGGATCCAGAATGTACAAAATTCATCACCCAGATCCCTCCCCTGAGCGGCAAGAAGGCCATGCAGTCTTTCCTCGGGAAAATCAACTTCATGAAAAAAATTATATCTGACTTCGCCCAAATACTCAAACCTCTGCAAGGTATGATCAAGAAGGACACAAGCTTCAAATAGAATCCTCCTGAGAAAGAAGCGTTCAATAACATCAAGCGGGCCATCACAGAAGCACTTGCTCTTCATAGCCCGAATTTCAGCAAAGGCTTTATCTTATACACCTTCACCTCAGCCTCATTTCTCACAACCATCCTCACTCAAAAAGATGCCAGCGATGATGAGTGGCCCATATCATTTATGAGAACAAGTTTGCAAGGTCCCATGCTGAATTATCCAGAGATTTATAAGCAGGACTACATATTGTACAAAGAATTCAAACACTTCAGGCCATATATTTTGAAGAATCACGTCATAGTGCTCCTACCTCACCCAGCGGTTCGTTCACTTTTCGTGCAGCAGGAGCTAGGCGAGAGACGAGGAAACTGGATGATGTGCCTTTAAGAGTATGACCTAGAATTCAAGTCGGCACACAGTGTCAAGGGCCAAGGGCTATGCCAGATGGCTGCGGAAGCTGTAGACCCACAAGGCAGCGAAGAGGAGTGTTGGGACCATGAAATCAACATGTATGAAACTGATAATATACCTCAGCAGAATACCTCCTCATGGTACATCAATCTTCAGCAATATCTGAGCCGCGGTATCATGGACCCCACTTTAACCGCCCAACAGAAACATGCAATAAGGCTGAAATCAGCATCCTATCAGCTGGTGTAGGATAAGTTTTTCCGCAAGCACCACAACGGAGTTCTGCTACACTGGTTGGAACATGATGAGGCCCAGAAAGTCTTGACAGAAGTTCAATATGGTCTGTTCGGTGGGCACTATACAGGGGACACCACCGCTCACAAGATCATGCCTGCTAGTTTTTATTGGCCCACTCTATTCAAATATGCACACACTTATGTCCGGAAATGCCTCTATTGTCAAAAATTCACCAACAGGGAAACGTGGCCATCCACCCCACTGCATTCTGTCATGGTGGAAGAACCTTTTCAAAAGCAGGGATGCGACGTGATTGGGGAAATTTTGCCACACTCTTCGAAGCAACATAGGTACATCCTCATGGCTACAGACTACTTCACAAGGTGGGTTGAAAAAATATCATTGCGTCAAATCAATGATCAAGAGGTAATGGCTTTCATTACTCAGCGCATCATGACCAGGTTTGGCGTTCCAACCTCCCTTGTTTTTTATAGTGCAACTTATTTTTCATCGCTCAAATTATATGAATTTTCTCTAGAAAATGGTATAGTGCTCAAACACTCCACCAACTATTACCCCCAAGGAAATGGGTTAGCCGAGTCAATAAATAAGAATATAATTTGTATCATCAAAAAGACTCTGCTGTCCCAACAACAAAACTGGCATAGCACACTCCATAATGCCCTATGGGCCGACCGAGTCACACCCAAACCATCCTTGGGAACTTCCCCATTTTTCCTTGTGTACAAAAAAGTAGAAATCCTTCCTCCCAACTTGTCTCGCCCAGCCCTTCAATTATCACAGGAAGCTCATGGCACCCCTTGCCCTGCCTTATAGGCCCGAATAGACACATTGTTGAAACTAGAGGAAGACTAAAAGCCCAAGAAAAATTCGCCATCCGTTAGAGTCAGATAAAATGATGGTTCGATAAGAAATCTACCGGAAGCAAGGTTTTTGAAGTGGGAAACATTTTCCTCAAATGGGACAAAGCTCACGAAGAGAAATGGAAACACTCCAAATTCCAAGCCCTATGGACAGGTCCCTTCCAAATCCACAAAAAGGTTGGCCCCCACACTTACAAGCTACAGACCCTTGAAAGGAGGATTGAGGTCCTCTTGGTAAACATGCATAACCTTAAGCATTACTTCACCTGACAGCCCCAAGAGGCCGTCACCGTACCTTGTACCATAGTTTTGATTTTATTTTCTTTTGTTTTCCATTGTTTTATGTTTTTTAATAAATTTCTTGCTTCGAGCAGGCTCTCAGAAATCCATTCTCTTTAGCACATCAAATTGAAGTATGTACGGAGTAGTTCCTTAATTGGCATGCTATACCGGGATCTCTGCTCGTGAATAATCGCCCCTAGAATGCAAAGTGGCACGAGCTGGCCTCTGATAGGGACCCAGTGGGGAAAACATGACCAAGTCCCAAAAACCAAGCATGGTTAGCTCACATAGTCTGCTAGCTCAAGGGACTGTTGTACAATAGAAAGCTTCGGTGAAGTTGGTTGTTATGCAGAAAGGGAACGGGGAAAACCTCAGATGACGAATGGATATCAGGGAAAAAATCAAATTTCCTTGTATAGACCAGGAGCAACCTCTCTTGCAAGAAAAATAAGTCAGGATCCCTCATCCGCCCAAGCAATACTTTCCACCTTCAAATAAGTTCCTTGAGCATAGTAACAAATAAGTGCCTTGAGGACATTTAAATAAGTTCTATTAGCACATAAAATAAAGGGTAAAGGATTGAGAAAAGCTTCCTGCGAAGAGAGGCAATGTGACAACTCCGTCGGGGTACTGACGAGGCTCGCTAGTAGTGGAGCAACGTCTATGACTCCTAGGCAGTGACTCTGTCGGGACCACTAGGTTTGTTGCTAGTGGAGCAACACAACAAGGACCAAACAAATATATCAAGTCCTAGAAATCTTTGAAGTTGCTCCAACCCTTTCCATCTGGTCTCCAAAAATGAAAGCACGATGAACCAACACCTTGAGCTATGCAGACATGTGAAGCAAACACGCAAGGTCCAAGGATGAAATTAGTGGGACCAAAGAGGTGAAAGGAATAGCTTTCTAAGACACCCCACCCCCCCTAGCCCCACCCCTATCCCCCCTCAAGATGAAGCACTGGCAGAGATCCTGGGTCCTACCAGTGAATTGCCATTTGTTGTAGCCGCTACAACAACCTCCAAAATTTTTCCCCATTGAAAATTTTTGAACCCCTAATATTTTAGTAAATATGGACTTTGATACTGATATATTTTTTTAACTGCCATTTGCAGAGTCACAAATCTCATTTAATCCCAAAAGTTGCGACCGTGTGACCTTGCGACCCCCAGTTCGCTAGGTTCCAAGGTCGCATATTGATCTAAAATCTAAGAATTGCAACTATATGACCGTGCAACCTTGCAACTCCCAAGTTGTGAGGGTGCACAACCCTCAACTAGCTTTAATTTGTGACCTTCCTACCATCATTAATTGACCGCACATGTGACCCCATTATAAATAAAAGGGTTGCGTAGGTCGCATTCGACCTGCGCGACGGAGCAAGTAACGTCTCTCACAAGCCAGCTGGAGCACATTTTCCCTGAGTAAGTTTCCTAATCCTTCTATTTTTTCCTTTTTGATAAAATTTTTCCAATCCTACCCTTGCCCCTAGCCTATTTATTCCTGCCTTGGCCTCGTTCAAGCTTGCCGACAGCCCTGTTCAAGATCTACCTTTCTCCCTCATGACATAAACCTTTTTCTTTTTCTCTGAAGCCATCCTTCTCCAATATATGTCTCAAACACCTTTCCAAACTCACCTAGGGAAATCCTCAAGGCCTAGATGTGTTCTTTATGATTTATATGTGCATTGTTTCACCTTTCCCTCCTCGCAGGCCTTAATTGACACGTAACACATAAGAAGGCCCTAGTATAACTCTGTGACTTTGCAACTAGGTGATCCCATGACCCTGCGACCTGGTCACTGAGTCGGAAAGTCGCCAAGACACTCACCACCTAACATCAATGCATCTAGCAACCCAGTGACTTAGCCACCTTGCGACCTAGTCGTTATTCGTCAAGTCGCCAAGTCACATTTCTTTGAGATTTCACACCGACGTGACCTAGCGATGCAACGACCTAGTCGCAGGTCACCAATTTGCGTAGTCGCAGTGCCTTGAAAGTTCACATCGACATGACCTAGTGACCCAACGACCTGGTCGCAAGGTCACCAAGTCATAGTTCTATCCATTTCATTGGATAATAGTTAGCAAAGGTAGCAACAACCTAAATATTTATAATTATGACATTTGTCTTATCGTGGGACTATTTCATGAATATGCCAGACAACATCGAAGACGGCCTCGACTGTGTGTCCATCTCATCGGCCTCTATCGACATGGTTCCCCTAGTAGTGCAAAAGAGAAACAAGAGCTCAGAAGTGGAAATCTCAGAAGAAGGCATGCCCCCTTCCCCGCCCCCCATCTATGGAGACACCGCCTGTGTGCTTGGAAAATGAGACAAGATGAGTTGGTACCAGGTATATCAGGAGTTCACAAAGCCTGAGTTCCCAAAATATCTTCTAGACTGGCAGGTGTATTTCTAGGTTAAAAGGTCCAAACTCCACTACGTAGGCACCCATCCACCTATATTTCCATGTGTAGATATTTTTGAATGGATCCTCCAAAATTTTGACTCGAGGAAAACATTCGCTAACCTAAGGGGGCAAGATGCGGAAGTATACTATGCACTCCCCACCCGAGAACAGAATTTCAACACTGATTGGGCAGCCACTCATGCAGAACCCATAGCAGAAACTTTGAAGGGGTGGTGGGAGGACCCCAAAAAGTTCAGGTTTAAGAAAGGTCAGGAATATAAGACAGAGGGTCAAAGGAAAGTGTATAAGCTAGTGGCAACTATGTTGTACAGGATGTATGGCCGACCAAATGCCACTATGTTCAATAGTGCTTGGATCCCCCTCATGTATGTCGTCACTACATATGGTACCCATTTCAACTGGGCCAACCTGATAATAGCAGCCCTCAGGTCAAGCATAGATGCAACACAAGCACCAGACAAAGCATGCACATCTAAGTTTTATATGGCTTCTTACCTTTTGGACACAGTATGCGCAAGGTGTCATTTTGAAGGATGGGTGCAAAACTGGGATGCTAAGCATGACAGACCAATCCATAATGAGTTATAGGTGTTCTGGGCCTCCAAGTACAAACAAGATATAGAGTCAATCTCACACAACTTCATCCCCGCACTGTATAGAAAGTTTTTTTTCAAGGATGCCATGTGCATGTCCAGGCTAGCCATGGAGACAATAACACAAGTGGCCAACTAGTTTCCCATTACAGATAGTACTTTCATTAGGATCTTCGGGTCGTACAAGGCACCCCACGCACTACCTCAGTTCATCACTGATAAATTTCTCTTGCAAGAAGTGTGCTACTAGATGACGAGCGGGTTTCCAATGTTCTCGCCAAGGGCAAGAAAAACCATGGAAAACTCTCCCACTTACTATCAGCGTCTACACGGTCAGAGATTTTAGAGAAGTAGAAGTAGAGGCTGAGGAAACCAGGGGTTTTCATTTGACACCCATATCACACTGGACATATGATCTTGAAAGAGTCATCCCCGCGCATTGCAAATGGGTGAAATTCAAATGGAGTTGCCAGCACACGGAATGCCCTACCAAAGACCAAATCAATAACTGGTACAATAAGGACAGGGAGGCTGTGCCAAAAGAATCAACTAATCAAGGTGAACAAGATGATTGAACTGCAGAGGAAAGAATCAACACCCTAGGAGGAGCCTCATCTTCCAAAGCCAAGAAACCAACTACTGGTAGGGGCAGTATTCTCTCTAAATAGCAACAGGAACGATGATACAAAGAGGCTAAGGCACAATAAGAAGCCAAGCAGAAGGCGAAAAAAGAGGAACTCAAAAGAACCCAGGATGCCCTAGCACAACAAAAGGAGGGGAATAAGCAAAAGAAACAACTAAGGGAAGAACAGAAGAAGAAGCAGGCAAAATAAGCCCACAGGAAAAAGGAGGAAGAGCAACAGAAGAGGAAAGAAGAGGAAGAGTGGAAAGAGGTTGAGTGCAAGCTAAATAAAGAGCAAGACAAGGTAGAGGCTGAGTACAAGCTAAAGGAAGAGCAAGACAAGGCAGAGGTTGACTGCCAATTAAAAGAAGAACATGATAAAGTATAAGCTCAGGAAAAGAGGAAGGAGTACGAAATCCAGAAATCGTGGGAATATTCTTCCAAGGAAGCAGAGGTTAGCAAGACACGTCCTCCAGAAACAGGGAAACAAACAGAGCTGCCACACATTGAGGTGCCTTAGACAACCCCTATGATGAGTGTGTGCTTTACTCTCTCGAAACTTGGCACCTCTGAAGAATAGGAAGATGAAGTCTTCGATCAGATAAGGCTAATCAATGACCAGTTCATGCACAAGAGGAGAAGATGTCTAGCACAGAATCGTGTCGCACCTATTGTAGCCACAATGGAAAAGGACATATTCTTGGATACCAGGACCAATCCAATTATGATTGCATCAGCTGGTACCGCCTTTACAGCGGCCACAGAAGAAAACGTTAGTAGGATGAGCAGAGAGATTCTCTCTTTACAAAACAAGCTGCAAATTTATGAGCAGAGAGCAGCATAGGCAGAACAGGATAAGAGAGGGCTAGAGGAAGAAATTTAGAGGCCACAATTCACTACCACCCAATCCAAGGAATTTTCACTCACCATTCAAAGGGAGTTAGGCACTCTGGAAGCCACCATGAAACAAGTATACGAAGAGATTTTCACAATAAAATAGACAGTCCCTCCATTGATGAAAGCATAAGCAGAAACCAAAAGGAAGAATGCATAGCTAAAGGAGGCCTCCACTTCTTTGGGTAATATGCTAGAATGGTCAAGCATATACCTGCAAGCTCCTGACACTCTACCTAGGAAGTACTGGGTCAGCACCCCGAATGACAAGGTTCATATTTGAATGAAGATACAATCCAAAGATAAGCTAGTCAAAGATCTAGAGAAAGTAATTTCTTCATATGAACATCTTATTAGTGGAATCAATTCAATGGCCAAAATTCACTACATTCCTTCTCTGGATACATTAGACATTGAGAAAACAAGGGAAGAGGTTGCTCAGGACATTCAAACATTCCTGCAACCTATGAAATAAGGAGCTACCTCTCAGGATCTTCTGGCCTCACAGGAAAATATCATTCAGTTCATCGTCAATCCAGTCTGAATCTACACTAAGATGGCTTCGCTATCCAATCAAATCGTGGTGAAAAGGCGCACATTGATCCCCGATGCTCTTGAGTGTTTCCATAGACTAAAAGAAGATACCACCCAGGTAACTCTGGTTGCTGCAGATTATCAAGCATGGAAAAATTATCTCAAATATCATCAAAAAGTAGACGTACCATACCTTGCAATCATGTAGTTGCTTCCTTAACCAAGGAAAAGGCACAAGTCGCAGTCGCAATAGGCAACAAGTCGTAGGTCGCAATAGGTATGGGGTTGCAGGTCGCATCAAGAGCTAGATCGCAGTCTCAAATGTCTCACAGGTCACAGAGCATGTCAACAGTTGGGAATGTGAAAAGTAAGGGACCCCCAAGGGTCAATTTTTTCTATAAATACTCCCTCCAAGGAATTGTAAATCGACCTTTTTTTGGGACTCCAAAGGAGAAAAGAGAATTGTATAACATTGAATGCATATTTCTGAGAATGAATACAAACAAATGTTTTGATTCCACTATTGGACCTAATGAGGACTTGTGTGTTAACACTATGAATATTTTTGTCTCATGTATCTGATATATTTTATAATTAACTAATCTGGGTTTTCTGCTTATATCATTTATACGTTTTAGCTCACTTAATGTGTTAATGGTATGGGGTTATTTAATTGAGAGATGTTAGCAACTTCGTTATTAACATTATCTTATCTTTGTAATTGCTGAAGGAATTGAAGGGTGTTTTGACCATAAATAACTATTCCTTTTGTGGTTTGAATAGCTTTTACAAGCATGACCCTAATGATGTGTTGCTAAAAGAATTTCCTTTGGTTCCATGCTTTAACTCGCTTCGCTATTTATAGTGTTTTATGTTCATTGAGACTCATCAACCATTTGTCTTGTATTATTCGAATAATTGTGTATTCATTGGTCTGGAGGGCCCATTTGTGTCTGAGAGAAGGAATATTTAGCGGTAACTAGACCCACACCCTAGACGAGATCCCTATCACAAACATTTTAGAGTCTAATTAAGATTTTCTACTCGGGAGATCCCTTACTATTGGCCAGACATTTTTTCCCGTCAACATTACCATAGAAAATATTTATAATAAACATGATACCATTTAAAATAACTTATATAATGGTTTTCTTGGTGGTTTCTAGGTTTTTTTTGTTATTCAAGATTTTTCTTGACGGTTTTCTAGGTTTTTTGTGGTTTTCAAGGGTTTTTTTGGTGGTTTTTGTTGTTTTCATGGTGGTGTTTCATGCTTTTTTGTAGTTTTTGTATGGTATTTTTTTTTCAAATTAATTTATTTTTTGTTGCAAAAAAATTAAATAAAAGAGAAAAACAATATAGGAAACCTACTTTAGCTTCAGTCTTTGGGTCATTGGTGGGGTTCATGGGCATCTATATTGAGTTCCTCCATCTCAGTTGATCTTAGAAATCTTCTGTCAAAATCCTTTTTTCTCGTGGTATGAGAAAAATGTTTTGTGCAAGTCAGAACTGGGTTTTTAATAAAAACTATTGTTGGATTGAGCCAAAGTGATCAATCAAACCATATAGCTTGATCAAGCCTCTAACTCATGTTAGAAAATGGCTAAATCGTGGGTTTGTTTAAATGCTCGATTGAGCTATTTTTAAGCGCCTTAACAATCCTTCGATCGAGCATCCTTTTTTCACGAAAATGCACCCTCGCTTTACTAAAATGTGTAACCTAGCTCTATGCACTCACCCAACTGAAAAAATTGGAAATGGATTTTCCAGCCATAGAGAGCCATTATGAAAGTGACTAATGAGGAATTTCATGGCTTCGTCTTTAAGACCTTGCATGTCTACCTACAATCAGAGGATCTTTAAGTATATCTCAGATACCAAAATTTTTTGGTATTTTTTTTCATGGAATCCATTGATCACCATCTTTACCCCAAATCTAAAAATCTTCATTATGCTTCTCCCAAAAAGGCTCATATATCTTTGCTTACTTTATGTTATGGAGCCGTTTCTCTAATTATATTGTATATTTCATGTCGAACATTGATTTACTTCTTGGATTCCCTATAACTTCTTCATCCTTGAATTGAACCCATTTCTTACTCATTATGAAATCTTTTTGAAATTATTTAATTCTTAAACACTCAAAAAATTTAGAGTCTGAAATAGAAATACCTGGAAAGTCTAGGATTTATGCAAGGTAACAATTTTGATCTACTAAGCTTGGAGATGAGAAATTTGGCAACATAATTCTTCATTCTCATATTCTAGCTATTATACACAGGATTTGATTTTCTCCTCTTCATCCATGAGGAATTGAATTGATTTATAAAGTTGTTGGATATGTTGATGGACATCACTACCTAGTTCATGTTGGGAAACTGAAGGGCGAGGACAAGATTTATAGACATTTCAACCTTCTGGTGTTGTTGGAGGGGGGGGGATGGGTGCGGCAGGGGGAGAGACAAAATAGTTCATGTGTCTTGTTACATTGAGGAAGGCGAACCATGTGATGGAGCGCAAGCTTCTGAAAAAAATAGAGTGGGACTGCAATTGGTAACAAAGGGGAGGGGAAACTTGAAAAGTAGAGAGCGTAAATGGAGGAGGATTTTGGAGGAGAAGGAGACAGTGGAGACATAGAGAGTGGAGAATTTTTGGGAAGGCACTAAATTTTCCACTATCTATAGCTTTGATCAATCCAACAAGGCACATCTATCCAACTAAGGAAAAACCAATGCTCCAAGGGGAGAATTTAAATTAGAGAAATGAAGTCCTCGTATGCCTATAATATTCAAAATGAAAATTTTCGCATGCTTGAGTAATTTATCAATCCTTCAATGTTAATGAATTTAATAGCCTAGTGACCCTCCTATGAGCTCAAGAAAATATTAAAATTTTAGCAAAGAACCATCATTCGTACAAAGATAGACCTACCTGGAGAGAGAGGGCGCATGCCAAGAATGAATACTACCCTCCAGATCATCCTTGATGATGATGCTATGAAACCAAGGGATATGATGTCACCATCCATAGCATGATTCCATCATGTAGCTTAATAATATTAAAGGGATAAAAACCCCATGCTTGAGAAATCGATTCAACCTTCAATTGTAATGAATTTACAAACATTATGACGATCCTGTGAGCTTCAGAAAATATTAATTTTTTAGTAAAGAGCCATCATCCATACAGAGATAGCTTCAAGAGGGAGTGTGCATGTTGAGCACACTTACTACTTTCTAGATAAAACGTGATGATGATGTTATGGTGCTAGGGGATATGAAGTCACCATATGTAGCATGATAGCACGAAACTTCAAGTGAGGAGTGTCCTTAAAATTTCTATTTATTATGAACAATTAGTTTCTTGTCTTTGATCACATATGATTTAACATTTAAATCAGGTTGGAGGTCAATTATAATTTTTGTAGATCCAGAGCTTGTATGTCTTGAAGTGATAAGGAATGACAGTGAGAGATCTAGCTTTGCAACAAATTTTGGTATTCAATTTGTTTTAAAACTTTGTGTAAACTTCTATATCCAACAAATTAATACTTTTGAAGTGATGAAAACTCATCATTATGCTAACCATGTCGTTACATATCTCAATTGTGAATTATGTCATCAAACTATGGAATGCATATTTTAAACAAGCTAGCTCAAGTTTGGGATCAAATGTAGAAAAATTGATAGAGTTATAAAGGTGAATAACATGCAAATCAAACTTTCCAAATTCGAGGAATATCAATAAGTAGTTAGGTGCAAGAGACTAGTTATGCATGGAGTTAAGGCGGACACAAACCAAGGTTTATCCTTATTCCAAATATTGGAGCAATCGATGGATCATATTATTCAACATGCTGTGATCATCCAAATATATGGTATGCAGGACCCCTAGGCTAATTGAAGTTTAACGTATGGGGGAGGGGGTTCCTTGTTAAATGGTTTAACAAACTGCCAATATGAAATTGTTGTCACTGCTACAAAACCCTCCAAAATTTTGGCTTACACTAAATTATGGATCCTTCCTTGGTGTTTAAAATTGTAATTCCAAACATTAAAACTCATTCCATGTGTTTCCTGAAGTGTTTTGGTACCCTTTACAAGAGAAGAAAAATTGCATATTTTCGCATTTTAATTGTCGCACAATGTATATAATATTGTTCTGGTGGTTTCATGGGGATACCTTTGTGTAAATTATTTTTTCTAAACATTTAAATATCCATCGCACTCATTTCCAAATTTTTAAGCATTGTCGCACAAGTTTTGTCACAATTGTCGCAACGTGTGTCTTTAGTGTTGCACTTGTCAAAAGTTGTCTAAAATTGTCATACTAAGAAAAATGCAATGTTCATGTGTCCTAGATGATATATGTTTTTTTGTCTTGAAGTATTTTAATTATTTTATCATAATCGAATACTTATCATTGTTCATATCAGCCTCATTGATTCCACACTTAGCTAATTTCTGAAGAAAGCTTCCTGACCGAGCAACCTAGTTTCACCCCGCCTCTCTGAACTATACATTGAGGTGTCTCAGTCCTATAGCTATGAATTTTCCTCTTGAAATTGTGCATTTCATTTTTTCCTACTTCCAAAACTACTGCATTACACAGCTCCAGTGCTCAAGCCTCGACCTTAGCTCCAATAATTGCATAGTCCATCTTCTCAGTCTGACCCCAACTGTGCATTGTGCAATCTATAGGCATAATATCTTCCCTTGATCCCCTGAGTTGCACATTTTTTCAATGGAATAGCCTTCTCTATATCTGAGAACTATGCATTTTCCTTATCCATTTCCCATCCCCTCAGCGTATGACACTATCCTTCATAATTTCACACTTTTCTTCCTCGGTCCAACCTGGACTGCGCATTCTACAGTTTTAAAGCTCAAGGTTCACCTTTGACTACTTGGAATGCATGACTACTTGGAATGCATGACTACATAGTCACTAAGCCCCTCTCCTAGCTTTTCATCTGGGTTAGTCTTAGTCAATGGATCAATATGCACTATCTTATACTAGGGTATTTTTGGACTGATGTCGTCTCATCATGAGTGAATTATAGAGGTAGGTACCTTATCATGCCATGGAGAGCATATGAAGATGGAAATGAAGAAGGGAAACATGTTGAAGTATATCTTTGTCGCTAAGTATGCATGTTGACCAATTGAGAGAACACAAAGGGACAGCACTTTGTGACCACAAATAAAGACTTGAGATCATTGAAGATTCGTTATCACCAAGCCATGCAGAGGTGGAAAGAAGAGAATTCTCAAGTGTACAATCAAAACACATCAAAAAAAATTGCTTAACATTGCCACATCACCAAGCAGTCTATGTCAATAGTGTAATTTCATTTCATTTCATGAGTTTTCACATGTCGTTGTGGATGATGTAAATTATGTTTCGAAAATGTAATGTAAAGTGGAAGTCCAAAGGACATGTATGGAATATGAAGATTCATGTAAAGTTGAAAATTCATAGGAAGTTAAACAATCATGAGGGTAGATGAAGAGTCACAAGGGCGATGAAGCATCACCTCCTTAACTTTATATATACACCCTCATTGTAAGAGAAAAGGGCTTTTCAACTTGGCTCCTCCCGAAAAGAAATAGGGAGATACACTAATTATTTTGAGGAGAAAGGAGTGGCTCCAACGCTCCACTATTCGAGCTATTGATTTTCATTGTATACATGTGTCTTGGAACTTTTACTTAATAACATAAGCCTTCAAGGACAACATGTTCTTCATACATGGATTATGAATGTTTGTAATACTATTCTACATATGTTTGTATTTCATGTTTTCTTTAATTTGTGCTAAACTAGTTGAACTATTTTGGTTATTTTAGTACTTATATTATTGAGAATGTGTTGTAATGTTTGTTAGCATTGTCCCCTTATTATGGACTATTC
Source organism: Pinus albicaulis (assembly GCA_034641835.2). NCBI lineage: Eukaryota > Viridiplantae > Streptophyta > Pinopsida > Pinales > Pinaceae > Pinus > Pinus albicaulis. The sequence goes on along the minus strand of CM076580.1, from coordinate 1,270,999,597 downwards.
CGCAGGATACTAAACATATATTTCTCATTGATTGGTTGTAATGACCATCACATCTTTTGTGGACTATTCCATGTTGGCAATATGATGCTGAGTGTTGTCCTTGATGGCAACCCACTTGATGAACATGATGGCAACCTACTTGATGAAGTTATCCCTGATGGAATATGTCTTGATGAACTTGTTAAATGATGTAAATCTGATGTATATACAATGAGTACAGAAGGTAATGATGGAAGGAATGTCAGTATGTGCTAGAGCATGATGAAAAGAGTATGTCTCAAGGCATACGCGGATTTGTCTAGACAAAGTAGTGTATGCACGCGGGAAATAATGTGCCAAGTCACGTATAGGCAAAAGCGCTCTAAATATGTAAAACAAGGGGTAACCACCATGGTATTGACCCATTGTATTGAGTAATGATTCGTCTATGTGACCCCGTCTAGGAGTACCATCGAAAGTAATGTGGTTTTGGCTCATGGTATTGATAAAGGGTAAACCTATATAAGGAGAAGAAATTCATTGTGCAAAGGTGTGCAAGAAGTTTGAGCTTGAATGAATACTTCTCTCTGAAGTATATCTAAATGGAAAGGGTTATAGTTGAATGATAGATCTAAATGCATGATGCACCAATGAAGAAAATGATGAAGAAGGGAATCTAGATCTGAAATGTATTTGCATCTTCTAAATCTGTTTATGGAATGATTAGATTTGAGATGAGGCAAACATCTGTCTGAAGTAAAGGGTAAAATCTGTGTGATGTATCTGTTCTGAAGAAGTATGCTGCTCTGTAATGTCTGAAGATATATACGCTAGTTTTGAATAGTGGAAGCGAGTATATACGCGGGTTTGATAAAGCGAAAGCGCTTATGGGTTGTGAAATCAGTTCTAGAATATGTACAGATGTATACACAGGTTTATGTGAATGGAAGCGCGTATATACGCAGTATTAGTGAAAGGAAAGCGCGTATGAAAACTAGGGTTTACTGAAGTATGAAGTATGAAATTTCTGATCTGTTCTGCTGTGTTATTGCTATCTGATCTGGGTTGTCTGAATTGATAAGTTTCAGTTTTGATTTATGATTGAGCTTAAATGTGTGGAGTGGGTCCAGTCTAAAAATATGATGAAAATTGGCCTGCAAGTTGTGCTCTATTGAAGTTGTTGGATCCAGTGTGAAAATTGATGAAACGTGGTCCATGGTGGTGCTGAGGGTTGTAGCCTTCAGTCAGGGGGTTGTAGCTCCCTTCCAGGTGAGGATGGTAAACGAGAGCAGGGGGTCGTAGCTCCCTTCCAGGAGAGGCTGGTAAACGAGAGCAGGGGGTCGTAGCTCCCTTCTAAGAGAGGCTGGTAAACGAGTGCAGGTGGGTGCCTGCGTACTGGTATGAGTCTGTGCCAGTGCATAAGTTGTAAGATGTTCTCTTTATAATAAAATATTGAAGGCTGAGCAACGACAGCGGTGGTTTTCTCCCGACTTGGGTTTCCACCTAAAATCCTGGTGTTCAAGTGTGATGCTTATGTGTGACGGTTTATTCTGTTATTACTGCACATGTTTACTGTTAACTAAACATCAGAAGAATGAATGTTGCATAGATCTAAGTAAATATTTAATTGCCTAATAAGATCTCTGTGTATACGCAATTTTAATGAAGGGGATCCATGTGTATACACTAGTTGGCTTTAGCAAAGTAGCGTATGGATTTTAGAGAACGAAAAAGTAAAATTTTTTTAGTATGCCCTAAATACTGATTCACCCCCCCCCCCTCTTAGTATTTTTCCCAACATTCCACTCGATGTTAGATAGATCCTTCTTAGTTGCTTGTGTCTCCATTAGCTTGGTACTATTACTTCTCTCTTAGAGGCTCACTTTACCCTTTCCCTCCATGGTAGAAGAAATTTGAAGTACCCACAATCGAACACTCACTAGGCACACCTTATTTCTTTCGAAAGCACCATTACACTCTTATCTATTGTTGATAGTTAGAGCCAAGGAAAATATTTAAGAATTTGGAAACCATGTGATATTCTAGATGGGGTTCCTATCCAAAATGGTGTGAGATCTATTTGGGAACACATATCGAGTATACTTCTTGAATGTTATTGGGTCCATCACTGTCAACATAAATGTCGATGGTTGAGATCAAAAGCAACCCCCCCACCCCTGCCACATTTTCAAAACCACAACAGGGGGGTCCCACATAGCTGGTTTTGGTTTTTGTAAACCACTTTTGGCTTTTGTCACTACTAGGCCTGCATTCCCTCCACTTATTTTCAAACATGGTTATATATATCTATATATTTCCAAAACATGTCAAAAGTTTGAAAGCACATGTATTGTAATGTTTTTAAAGGGGATATTTTTTATTTAAAAATGACAAAAATGGATATATATATATATATATATATATATATATATATATATATATATATATATATATATATATATATATATATATACACATATATGAAAATAGATTAAAATTATGTAATTAAAATAAATTCATTATTGTTTTCACTTTTTCTTTCAACATTAGTGACTATGTCGATATTCCGACGTTAGTTCCTATGACACTGTATGTTGTCATTATGGAAAATTTGTCGAAAGAAAAATACGGTGTTGGTACACCAACATGAAATTCAATCAATCATATGACAATATTATGTAGGTATTGCAATGGTTTTGTTGGTATTCCAAAAGCAATTACATTGATATACAACGCGGAGACCACGGAAATATTAACGGATTAAAACACCTTGTGTCGATAAGACCGACCTACTTTCCCTCAGACATATGATGGAAATGTGCATGACTTTGTGATGATGGCCTTTAGCAAGGTGTCACTAGATCGATACTATCTTTTTCTAACTTATACGATTATGTAAAAATATTTAGATGAAAACATCTGGCTTCAATAACCAATGTTCCAATGATAGTTTTCGTCAAAATTTCAATGAAACTCGTGATATCCAAATTTTGAACGTATCGCATGAAAAGTGTATTGGAATCCATATTTTGACAATAGTTGGTTGAAAAATGACCAAAGGATGCCAAAAATTGACTGAATTTGTAGTAATGAGAGGGCTGAGAGCTAACCTGAATCTGGGACTATCTCATGATATCACAAAGTTGTAACACCCTCTTCCCACATCGACCCAAGTAACTAGCCCACTAAGGTAAAGATGTCACGAGAGGAAAATAATATGAGATTCAACCTCTTATATGACCTTAAGGAAGTGGAACCGATGGAATCAAGACAAACAAACCTTACATTGCGTCATTGACATCCCTAGGAGGTAACCCAACCTTCCAGGACCCTATTCCCTCAAGGGGAACTGATTTTTTACCATTCTGAGCCTTATTTGTGGCATGTAAGGGAAGGGAAGTGGCTAGCAACCATTTTCCATGATAATTCCATGTTATGGTAGTGGCCAAGGCCCCAAACAATCAATTTTGTGCCTGTACCTCTACGCTTTGGGCCACATTTTTAGCCCCTAAGCCCAAGTTACTACCCATAACTTACTCAAAATTTAGGAGAGGATAAATAAAATTTAAAAAAATACATGGAAGCAATCACATCATCAGGAACTAATCTAAACCCACCCAACCATTACAGGGATTTCATCAAACATGTCACAAACATTTCATCTACATGTATAAAAAAAAGTTTTAAACATGGGGGTCTCTTACAAATATGAGAATAGATAAGAATAATTTCACCCCTACATCATAAGCTACAATATAGTATATTTGACCATATATACATTATGTACTCATTTACACGTAAAAACATAGATAGAGCCATACATCATCACTGATCAAATACATGCTTATAACCAACATAATAATAACAGAAATACAACGGATACACCAGCAAATAAATCCATATATAAACCAATACATTTTCATACCGAATACCATAGGAATGAGCTGTTCATTACTGAATGTAAAAACCAACCAGAGATGGGACTTCCAAATTCCACCTGACCATATATTGGCTGAGCCAAGTATCACTTCAACCAATCACTCTCGTTCCATATTCCGAGCAAGAATGTGGGACTTTCTCAAACAAATCAATTAACACCAAACCCAGGCTCGAGAGACCGAACTGTCTCGACCCCAAAACCAGTGGTTCCACCTCACAGTTGGATATCACTAACCATCATGGATTGGTCTCCACCAAAGTTTCTCTAGGGCTCCAGAGTGTTTTTTCCAACCTAGGCTCCAGGACTAGTAACTCAACCCCAGCAATTCTCATGCTCCAGAGAATTTTTTCAACCAAGGCTCCAAGACTATTAACTCAACCCACCTAGGGCTCGAGAGGTTTTTCCTAAGCAAGGCTCCAAGACTAGTAACTCAGCAAAACAACTATCGATGGGGCTCTAAAGCATTTTTCCGAGAAAGGCTCTTGGAACTAATAACTCAACCCAACATCTAAAGGAATCATGAGAACCAACCAGAAAACAATCAATGGAAATAAACCCACAATACCATGTTTGTCTAGGAAATGGAATGTCTAGGAAATCCACATGAATGCACCATGCAGTCCAAAGCTAGGAGGAAAATATACATGCAACTACATGAAATCAAATTTCGTTGTAGTTGTTGATCCCGATCTCCACCTCTGCCTTCTTTCTCTTCAGTTTCCTTCTTGTTCCAAATCGCGAAGTATCCACACTCTCCAAGAGTGCTTGAAGAAAACTCTAACTATCCAAGAGTATGAGAAAGAGAAAAAAAAATGAGAGAGATCCAAAAATTCACTCAAAAAAGGTACCAATTGATCCTCAAAATATTTTTTATAGAAGAGGCCTCTATTTTATTCCTTTTCCATTATTTTACTTTCATTTTCCTCCTCAAATGAAACCTGTGAACTTTTACCTCCCTTTTCTCTTAATTTCCATTATTTTCATAAATAAATGTGCCAAAAATACTTTTCCCTGTTTAATGCCTTACCCATATCCTTTTCCAATTTTCTTAGCCATAATAAACCATGTGGACACCTGCACTAGGATAATTTCCCCAAAATTCAGCTTGAAATACGTGTCCCATCAACCATGGTAATTATTTTAAATTTCTTATATGGAAGTTTCACCATGGATTTTACAGAACCCTCCCCCTTGGGTGACACCATCCCCAGTGTTCAATCACACTTCTACCTCAACAACACTACTGAAAATCAAACATACTTCCCATGGAGCTTTATAACATAGCTCGATCTAGTATATACAATGATCACCCTGCTGAAAAGAAAACCAATATGACAATTATAATGACATGACACCATATCTCTTATTGGAGCTTTATAACATAGCTCATGGGGGTATTTACATCCATATACATATGTACATACATCCAACCATCACATCAAAACATATACCAAAACATCACCAAAACATATGCTAAACAAAAACCAACATCACTCCAAAACTACTTTGCCTCAACCAAAAAATATGGAAGGATACATAGCCCATATATGATCCCCCATATCCCATGTAGCTTCATCTCACCCAAAGTGATTCCATTGCACTTAAACTTGCTCAATTGCTCGATTCTGAAGCATGGGCATACTTTTCTGCAAAATGCACTGCAATTCTGGCTGAAACTCTCCTTCTGGCTCAACCTGCAATAAAAACTAGTCAATAACATGATCAACATATTTAGCATATTTCTTGAGCAACGATATATGAAAAACATCATGGATTTCCAGTATGGAAGGTACTGCAAGTCGATAGGCCACCGGTCAGATCTTCTCAATGATCCTAAAATGTCTACAAAACCTTGGTGCAATCTTTGCACACGATCTAATCCACAAGGAGCTCTTCTTGGGATTGATATGAAAATACACATGATCCCCAACTTGAAAATCCTTGAACAACATGTTCCTGTGTGTAAAACTCTTCTTCCTATCTTGTGCTGCTTTCAACTTCTGCTTGATAACCTGCATTTCGTATTCCATTTTTGTGAACATGTCTAGTCCAATTAGTACCCTGTTAACTAGATCACTGAAACTGATAGGAGTGTTGAAAATCTTCCCATACAATGCCTCAAATGGACTCATCCTCAAGGACTCCTTATATCCATTTTTGTAGGAAAACTCTACTAGTGGAAGATACTCTTCCCACTAGCATTACTGATGCATCACATACATACTCAACATATCCTCCAATATCCAATTGACCCTCTTAGTTTGTCTATCTGTTTGTAGATGATAATTTATGATGAAGGCCAACTCGGTGCCCAGACCTGCAAACAACTTCTTCCAAAACTTGCAAGTGAGCTTTGCATCCCTAATAGACACAATCTTCTTTAGAACACAATACAATCTCACTGTCTCTGATAAAAAACTATGCTACATCACTAAATTATTATGTAGTCTTCACCGGTATGAAATGTACAACATTTGTTCATATTTCCACAACAACCATGTTGGAATCATGTTTTCTAGTTTTCCTAGGAAAACATGTAATGGATTCCATGGAAATGACCTCCCATTTACACTCTGGTATCGTGATCGGCTATAGAAGTTCACCTAGATGCTTATACTTTGCCTTAACCATTTGAAAATCCAAACATCTCACTACAAACTTTGCCACATGCTTCTTTAGATTCAACCAATAATAGAATTTATTTACCGTAGTCGAAGTATTCTAGTAGATTGGGTGACCCGAATATGGTTTCACATGAAACTCTATTAAGATCACCTTCTTGAGCTCATTGTTTTTTGGTACATATATCATGTATCTAAATCTAACCAATCCATCTACTGTGAGATAGTAGTCCAAATCCTGTACACCTTCACCTGTACCAATACTGATACCCGCACCTATACCTACACCTATACTACCACCTATACCTATACCTATACTTCCATTTGTACCAACACCTATACCTGTACCAACACATGTACCTGTAACAACACCTGTACCTATACCTATGCCAACACAGGTACCTATAACAACACCTGTACCTATACCTATGCCAACACATGTACATGTACGATGATGCAACCTGTGCACAATCTCCATATACTTATGATCCAGCTGACCTGCCTACAATATCCTATATTGTAAGTCTGTTGCATAGGATCTCATAGCTGCTATGTGATTTACCTATACCTTCCTTCTAAGAGCATCTGCGACCCCATTTTACTTTCCCTTAATGTACCTAATCTCAAAATCAAGCTCACTAATCGTGGCTAGCCATATAGCTTGCCTAACATTCAGATTTGATTGGTCAAACAAGTACCTCAACCCAATGTGGTCACTCATCAGTACAAACAACCTTCCAAGAAGATGGACCTCCACATATTCAATGCATGATTGATCGTTGCTAACCCAAGATCACATGTCGAGTATTTTTGCTTGTGCTCATTTAGTTTTTTTGACTCGTAACATACCACCTATCCATCCTACATAAGGACTCCACCAATTCCTCTATTGTAAGCATTTGTACATACTACAAACTCCTTATTTGGATCTGAAATCTTTAACATTAGAGCATGTGTCAACAAATTCTTAAATTTTTCAAAATTGGCCTTGCACTCTTCTGTCCAGTCAAACTCCTTACCTTTCCTATGCAATGATGTGATCGGATAAGAAATATATGAAATGTTCCTAATGAACCTCTTGTAATAACCTACCAATCCCATGAATGATATTGCCTCATCTACACCGTTAGGAACTACCCACTCCATGATGGCTCTTATTTTTTCTAGATCTACTGCAATGCTCTCCTTGGAGACAACATGTCCTAAGCATTGAACCTCATTCTAGGTGAAAATGCATTTTCTAAGATTAGCATACAACTAATTCTCTCTCAAAGAGCTCAGTACTTCTGCCAAATCCTCAACATGATCTTCCTAATTTTTACAATATACCAATATGTCATCAATAAACACAATCAAAAACTTGTCTAAATAAGGACGCACCCCAATATTCATCAAACACATAAATTTAGCTAGGGCATTGGTCAAACCAAATGGAACTATGAAAAATCATAATTCCCATACCTTGTCCTGAATGCAGTCTTGTAGATGTCTTGCTCTTTGATGTGTACCCAATGATTGCTTGATCTCAAGTCGATATTAGATAACAATGTTTTTCCCTTCATTTGATTGAACAAATCATAAATCCTTGGTAATGGTTACCTACTCTTGATGGTTACTTTGTTCACCTGCGTGTATTCAATGCATAGTCTGAGAGTGCCATTTTTATTATTGATGATTAACATTGGTGCACCCGATGGTGATATACATGGTCTAATGTACCCTTTGTCTAACATTTCCTTCAACTAAAAATTCAACTCCACCAACTCTGGTGTACCTATCCTATAAGGTGCCTTTAATGTTGGAGTTTCCCTTGGCATCAACTCAATGGAAAATTCTACTTCCTTTTGTGATGGAAACTCCTGAATATCTGATGGAAATACATCTTGAAACTGCCACAAAATTGAACATGTTCTCAAAACATTTACATCCTCAACCTCCCTACCTTTGTCACTAGAGATATGAACTACAGATAGTACACACCATATCCTATGACTGCACTTGGCCTACATGGCTATCACCATCCTAACTGATGTGGCTTTCTTATTTCCGTGCAAGATTATTGGTTCCCCATTGTCATCCAAGCATTCAATAGCTATTTCATAGAAATCTACCTTGGTCTTGTGAATATATAACCAATCCATACCCAATAGAATATTATATAAACCCAATGGCTATATGTTCAAGTGAACTATTGTAGGCATACCATTTAACTCAAATGCACAAGCTCTTACCCAATGGTGAACCCTTTTCTTTGTACATGTGGCCAGCTACACTAACCAAGATTCTGCATGCATTTCCTTAGTCAAACCACACTTATCCACTAGGTCAGGATTAATATATCTATAGTTAGATCTGAGGTCAATAAAAATACAAACAACTTGATTACAAAGTTTACCGTCCATTCGAATGATAGAAGAGTGATGATCTTCTTGCATGTTATCCACAACTTCATAAATCCAAGGAATGTTATGCCAAACATCTCCCACTTTCTTTGCCTCATGCGCACTATAGATATGTGGCCTACCACCCTCATATTATGGAAATCCCTCCCACGATTATCTCCTCAACAAGTCCAACACCTCACTGGCTCCCTATTCTCATTCCTATTTTGTTCCTCTGACCGAAATCATTGTTCTATGTGAGATGTTTTTAACTTCTTATGTGGGGAAACATTCTCCTTGTTACCTGTACTTGAGGTCTTTATTGCTTCTTATCCCATTTACCTTTTTTCCTTGAATTACCTTCCCAATCCATCTGATTTTCCGATCTGCACTTCGATTGTTCATAAGAATGCTTCATTTTTTTCATGGCCTCATCCAATGATCTAGGATCATGAAACTCAGCCTACCTTTGAGTTCTATCAGAAGCCCACTAATAAACCTTTGAATCTTGGCCTTTTCCTCCTTGAGGTAAGGCACATATCTCAGTAACTCCAATAACTGACTAGTATAATCCTCGTCTCTCTTGGAGCCCATCTTCAACTCATAAAACTCCTTATCCTTGTCATTTTAGTATCTCTATGATAGATAATTCTTTTGGAATATCCTTTCAAACTCACTCCAGTTCAACTCCTCCTCATAAATATATTTTATGTTCTTCACATATTCCCATAAAATGTATTCTATACCTCTGAGGTTGAATTTAGCTATCCTAGCTTTCATATTCTCTGAGTAATCATGAAATCTGAAAAAAATTTCATGCCAAGAAACCATGCATTTACATCATGTGGTTTCTTCATCTCCCCATCAAATGTAGTTGGTGTTTCCTTTTTAAACTCATTCGGAAAAAACCCCTGTCACTCCTTATGTAAGGATGATATTGATGCCTATCATGATGCCTATCTGAACTAGAACTAGAACGATACCTCGGTATGTAACCTCTCCGATTGGGAGTGTCCAAAAATATTCCATCTTTAACCATGTCATCCTTATCTGATCTATAACCACCGAGATACATACTTCTATATGATCCATTAGTCCCCACCTCGCGCCCATAGTTGAACCTAATTGGCCCATGTTTCTGCAACTCTAAGAAACTTGGAAGGATGGTTGCATTAACATCTACTTGCTTTTCCTGTGTCTGTATAATTTTATCATTGTCTACCTTAAAACTCCTTAATTATTCCTTTAGGCTTCTCAGTGTATCTGCCAAATAAAATGAATGTCCAACACCATGTTGCTCATATGACTCATAGGGAGAATATCTGTAGTCTACCATTTTGTTATTCATCTTTGATTTCTTCCTGCAATATACAATATGTGAGCTAGACCAATTCATAGATAAACCAACATACCTTAGTTTAATTTGGGGAGGACACATCGTGCAACATCAACCAATTAGAGAAATATATGTATATACATAATTATAACAACATATAAACTTGTGACACATAGTATACTAGTACATAAACATTAGTCTAGTTGGAGTCCATTCATAGATGCATAACCATACCAATTACAAAACATGACCTAATTCATAACCATACCAATGCAACTTGACCACCCATGATACCAAGCACAGACCATACACAAGCATAAGCGACATGTAACCGAGCGTGAATGACTAATGCATGTTCAACATATAACAACACACAAGAAACCATAAACGGACACTACACAAGCATGACCAATGTGTGACCTATCATACACAACCAATGAATATATAAAATGTTAAAATATGTAAGGGCATGTGCATTCACAATACAGCAACACGAATAATTCATAATCATTCGTAGACACATGACCACATGTTGATAACAAAACCATTAGGCCATGCATGGTGACACCACTGCCACCACGACCAACACAACACTAATGCAACAAACACATAACCATAGGTATGAAAAACACATATGCAACCAATATAAAAGCATGACCAACGCACAGCCCATCCAGTCCAAGGGTTGAACCATGCTATGATACCACTTTTTAAAACCCTCTTCTCACACCTATCCAAGTAACCAACCAAACGGGGTAAACATGTGATGAGAGGATACTAATATGATATTAAACCCCTAAGATGATCTTATGGAAGTGGAACCGAAAGAAACAAGACAAACTGACCTTACAGTACATCATTGACATCCCCAGGAGGTAACCCGACCTTCCAAGGCCCTGTTCCGTGAAGGGGAACTGATTTTTTACCCTTTTGAGCGTTAGCCATAGGAATTTAAGAGAAAGAGAGTGGATAGAATCCCTTTTTTATAGGAATTCCATGTTAAGGTAGCGACTAGGGCCCTAAACAGTGAATTATGTTCCCACAGATCCAGGATTTTTGCCACATTTTTAGCCCCTGAGCCCAAGTCACTGTCCAAAACTTCCTAAAAATTCAAGAGAGGATAAATAAAATTTTAACGAAGGCATGGAAAAAATCACATCATTACGAACTAATCCAACCACCCCCAAACATGATATGAATTTCGTCAAATATGTCACAAACATTGGATCTACATGTATAAACAACAAATTTTAAACATGGTGGTCTCTTACAAATTTGAGAATATATGTGAAGCATTGCTTCCCTACATCATAAGCTACAATATAGTCTATTTGACAATAAATAAATTGTGTATTCATTTACAGGTAAAAACATAGATAGAGCCATACATAATCACTGATCAAATACATGATTATAACCAGCATAATAAAAACAAAAATATAATAGATTCCATAGCAAATAAATCCATACATAAACCAATACATTTGAATACCAAAAACCATAGGAATGAGCTCTTCATTGTTGAATGTAAAAATAAACTAGATATGGGACTTCCACATTCCACCCGACCGTAGATTAGCTGAGCCAATTCTCACTTCAGCTAATCAACCTCGTGAAATATTCCAAGCATGAATGTGGGACTTTTTCAAACAAATCAATCACCACCAAACCAAGGCTCCAGAGACCAAATTGTCTCAACCCCAAAACCACTAATTCCACCTCACCCTCGGAGATCACTAACCATAATGGATTGGTCTCCAACAAAGCTACTCTAGGGCTCTAGAGTGTTTATTCAAACCAAGGCTCGAGGACTAGTAACTCAACTCCAGTTGTTATCAGGCTTCAGAGAATTTTTCCATCCAAGGCTCGAGGAATACTAACTCAACCCACCTAGGGCTCCAGAGTGTTTGTCCAACAAAGGCTCCAGGACTAGTAACTCAACCCAACAATTGTCCATCGGGCTCTAGAGAGTTTTTCCTACCAAGGCTTCAAGAACTGATAAACCACCCCAATAGCTAAAGGAATCATGAAAACCAACCAGAAAACGATCAATGGAAATAAACCCACAAAACCATGGTTTTCTAGGAAATTGCAAGCGTAGGAAATCCACATGTATGCACCATGCATGCCAAAACTAGTGAGGAAAAAATACATGAAACTCAGTACCTACAATCAAATCCCATGGTAGCTATTGATCCCAATGTCTACATGTGTTTTCCTCCTCTTCCTTTTCATTCTTGCTCCAAATCACCAAGTATCCACACCTTTTCAAGAGTGCTCCAATAAAACTCTAAGTATCGAAAAGTATGAGAGAGAGAGAGAGAGAGAGAGAGAGAGAGAGAGAGAGAGAGAAACAAAATGAGAGAGCTCCAAAAATGCACTGACAAAAGGTACCAACTGATACTCATAATCCTTTCTATAAAAGTGGCCTCTATTTTCTTTATTTTCCATTACTTTTCCTTCATTTTCCTCCTCACATGCAACCTCTGACCCTTTACCCCCCCTTTCTCCTAATTTCCATTATTTTCGTAAATAAATGTGCCAAAAATAATTTTTTCCTCTTTAATTCCTTAGCCATAGCCTTTTCCAATTTCCTTAGACATAAAAAACCATGTGAACACCCGTACTAGGATTTGTTTCCCAACATTCAACTTGCAATACATGTCCCATCAAGCGTGGTTATTATTTTAACTTTATTACATGGAATTTTCACCAAGGTTGTTACAAAAGTGTGGATACATAGGAATCATGGATTTGAAATTAAGTTCAAATGGGAGGGGAGAGTGGTGAGGGAGGAAAATGCCTCAAAAGATGTTACTGGAGTATGTTGGCCATGAAATCAAACATACGTAAAATGATGCACTCATTTAGATCAAAAAAATTTGATATTGGGAAAAAATCAGGGTATAAAATCTAAGCTCAATGAAATGGACAATAAAATGGGACAAATACACTAAAGAGTTTTGATGATTTTTTTTTTACAATCTAGTATTTAAAAAATACTAAGAGTCAAAATTCAAGGGAGAATTTTGAGAAATAATTTTGTGTTACTTTCCCTTGTGAAAATTTGCAATAAATATATATATGAAATATGCACAGAGGATTGAAGTTCAAGTACCTTCAATTTTTCAAATCTTATTACATTCTTAAGGCTATGGAAAAAAAACACCCTACAAGTTATTCTTGTTAGTGCAATAAAAAATCATTAAAATTCATAACATAAATAGTGAAAACATGTTAGAGGCTCATAAATGGTTTGGCACGCAGAATACAGATTTAGATATTTTCTAATTAAAGGTTAGATCTTTGTAGTACCAATTACTAATGTTGATTGGTTCCCACTAACACCTTCTTTAATTATAAAATAGCTAGTTTCTCATGGATCCCTTAAACTATATATTTTACTTGTGGGTTGGTATGTGCATATAGATATCATGTTCAGTAGCATATATATGATGCTACTATATTAAACAACTTAACTATGCCCTCAAATAAAATTTGAAAAGAAAAACAAAGAAGTTTCAATATGAACATGGTTATTTAGTAAAGTTAGGGTGCTTCATATCCCCACCAAGTTTCAAACCCCACATTGATGTAGTTTTCCCTAATATGCCATCTTCCCCAATTTAGGAACATGGTAAATTTTAAGGATGGAAATGTATTTTAAAGTTTATAAACCTTGGTAAATTTTATTAGTCCCTAATATGAAATTTATAAAATGTTTTTATTTGCAAAAATATTCAAATTTTTAATTATTTCATATAACCTCGACAACATTTTGTCAATTTTTAAGGAAAATAATTATATATTATAAAATTTGGGTGAATGATTTTTAGAAAAATGAAATTTGGAAAATCATTATTTAGGAAAAAGCATGGAAATTTTTCTCATCGTAAAAAATCCACCCCTAAAATATTACTTGTTTAGGAATATTTAAAGTCCTTGGCAAATTGGGAAGAATAGATACATTGCACTCCACTCATGACTACTTAGCCAAATGGATCTCCATGTATGTTATAACTTTCTATTATAATGCTCCAAAAATATGGTGAGGGCATGTGTGCCCATAAATCATTTTGTTTTAAAGAAAAGAAAACACACACACACACACACATACACACATATATAAAGTGTAAGAATGTGTTGACCACCTGCTACATTGCTAACAAAATCTCTACATAAACTGGCTGATAAGAGCCTTATTAGACTTAGCATGCATATCACAGACCTTATGGAACTTGTAATAGTCCTTCACATTTATGATATATGCTTTGAAATCATCAAGTTGGCACATTGGATGATAATGAGAAGAATCCATAAGTCTATGAGACCATTTCCCATTCTTAATCCAATCGTTGGCCACATCTGCATCTATCTTTGCAATAGGATAATCACTTCCCCTAATCTTAAGATTCAAGAATGACACTGCTTCTTCCTCTATCGTTTCTTCTTCTTCCATAAGTAACCCCTTCTCCTATTCTCTAATTCATTATGCATATTATAACCATCAAACCCATTAATGCACTTATCATCAATTTTACTGTAGATATCATTGGAAAGAGCATGAGCAGGGTGTGTACCATCTACTAAGAGATGTTTAGCCTGAAATATTGATCCTTTATCAACACTCAAAGGTTGGGTAATAAATATAATTTTGTCACATTCCTAGTTATTCCCATCCCATTCATGATATTCCACTTCGTTCTTCCCCTTTTACATAAAATTATATCCTTTGGAAGCATAAATTGGGCGTTTATGTTGCTTCTACTGCTGATAAATCTAATATTCACAATGATTTCTACCAATTTCTGCCTCCATCTTTTTACCTCACCTATACCTCATACAACACACAAATATCCCTTCTTTGCCCTAAAATTTCCACCAAAAATTCCTTCATAATCACTCCTTACACACCTATACACCCAATAAAGTCCTTAGTGCAATTCACTTTATTCTCTACAAATTTGAATCTACTACCAATAATAGAGGCTTACTATTGACGATCTCAATTCGAAGGAACGTTAATCATTTTTCTACAAATACTAATATTTATTTTAAATTATCCTATGGTTGTCTCACCAAATCTAAACCAATGTTAGCTAAAAGGATTCTATATTCCAATGCGAATCTTAATTACTACCCTATATTTATTTCTTTCACTTAGGCTATATTTAGGATCATGGAAGAATGGATAAATATCCTTCACAAGCCCATTCCCATAATGAACTTGTTGTTTACAATGCTCAGTAAACAACGGATAACTGATAAATAAAATTGTGGAAACTGTGGAAATTATTTTAATTCACATGGGGTGATCAATGAGATAACTGATAAATCAACCATAAATAAATCATGCATGTCAGTTCTGAGAAATACCCAGTTGAGATTGTAGATCAAGGGTAGTGTACTGTTAGTTGTATAATAATGTAATTGTACATGTGGTACATGCAGTTGGAGGAAGTTATTTAATGTATTACGCAATCATTATTGGGTAATTTACCTCTTAATAGGGCCTAATTACCCAAGGAAACAACACAAGGAAATATGGATTTATGAGGCCAAGAAATTGGTTAAGTATTGAACCAAACTTGCCTAGGAATCAGTGAGACAAATAGAGATAGTGTAGAGAGTTATTAAGCCTGAGAAAAGCATTGTATTGTTATCATTTTTTTTTTAATTATGATACATATAGCAAGGTTTTTAGCTAAGGCCTTCCCCATATAAATTTTTGTGTTGTGTGATTGAAATTATTTCTCTTTCTTTTTCATGTGACTTTTCGATCGTAATTGGTTTCCACAATTTGTAGAGTAGATTCAAGTAACTTTTTTTTTAGCATGTTACAAATATGAGTTTGAATCTACATGGATTTTATACATGATATAAGAGATGGAATAAATATACAATATAAGAATACGATATTTTTCTTAGCAGGTGAATCAAATTTGCAAATGTACTCTTTCAGACTAGTAGTAGGATCAAGATGTATTTATCTCGATTAAGACTTGAATATGACCTTATGGGTAGTTAGAATAACATAACTTGGAAGGACTGGATCAAATCAGTGTTGGAATACAATGGGATGAAGGAGTTCATAGACAATCATATTCCTAAGCCTGCAATAACATATTCTTAGAATCTGGTAGCATGGAAGAATAATGTAGCAAAGGAAAGAATGATTTTATTGGAAGGAGATTGAGATAATATTGAATCAAATCCCCATGGAAGGGGAACTCCATATGATAATGTGGAAGGCCTTAACATATCTGTTTCAGAATAGTAGTGACCACAGGATGTTGTTACTAAAGCACAAGCTCAGAAAAATCAAGATGAAGAAGGGTGATGCAATACCAAAGTACTTTTCCATGTTCACTCAATGTCGGGATGAGCTTGGAAGTGTCGGTATTAGATTTTTCTAGGATGATCTAGTGATCCTATAACTTCTAGGCCTTCCCAAGTGTTGGCATAGCTACCAATATTCGGTGAATGGGAGGGAGACATTATCATAATGGGAGCGTTTTTTTGTCATACTTGGTTCAAGAAGAGATTTGGTGGAACACCAGAGATGGATCATCATCAAAGAATGATGATGAAGATAATTTTTCCTTCCATGGAAAGGAAAAGAAAGGGAAATGGAATTCATCCCTTTAAAAATTAGATTTTAGTCACGAAGGAAAGAAGAAGGACTTGTTGAAGATTAAATTTTGTTACTGTCATGATCTTGGACATTATGCCACGAAGTGTCCACACAATAAGGCCGACAAGAAGCCCTCAAGAGGAGCGGTTGGTGAAGATATTACTTCACAATTTGATTTGGATTTCACCCTCATCGCATGCATTCTTTCATCAATTATGGGCTTTGTATGGTACCTGGATAGTGGAGCTTCATTCAATATGACCGGGAAAAAAATATCTTTTTAGAGACTTAGAGGATAAGTATCTCCAAATGCACATCGAGATGGAAGATGATGGGAGGTATAATGTGACCTACATTAGTATAGTTACCTTTCATAGGGAGACTGGTTTTCCTCTCACATTGAAGGATGTCATGTATGTTCTTGGTTTGTAAAATAGCTTAGTTTTGGTTTCTATGTTCGAATACCGTGGATATGATGTGATATTTAGAAAAGGAAATGTGTTATTTCATCACATAGTCACGGGACAAGCGAAGAAGATTAGGGTTCGAGTAAAGAACCTCTACAAATTGGATGTATAATATTGTGTTTCCTTGACCACAAAAGAAGAGAAGGTGTAGAGATGAGACATCAGTGATTTATTTCATAGAATATTGTGCCATCTACACCATGGCTCTTTGAAGGTCATGCAACATATTTCTATGAGAATTCCCAAGGGTTCACTCGAGCAATGTGATACGTGCAAAGGGTGTACGTTGGGGAAGTACACCAAAGTTGTTGGAAAGTGTAACTAGGTTTGATCTTCACATTGACTATGTAATTATGTATTTATGTAGTGAAGAAGACAAAGATAATAAATTTATTTTTGGTATGCTTGCTTCATGGGTTTCATGAGAAAAGTTTTATTATAGGTCAAAATACCTCTTCTTGATGACTTTTAGGGATTTTTCTTCTGGTTATAAATTTACTAATTAAGAGTCATTTGTATGAAGAGTCATGTGACACTTTTATGCCTCAAGACCTTGTCACATAAGCCTTGAACTCATGTCTCAATATGTTCCACAAGATTTGCATTAAAATATCCTCTACAAGATGGCTGGAAGATTTCCTACAAGTTAGTAGTGAAGTCGAATCAGAAGTAGGCCCTCATGTCGGCCCAGAAGAAGGTATGTCCATATGTATATATAAGACATGTCTACAACTCATTTGTCGATAAAATTAGGACAATATTGAGTGAACTTCGAAAATACATATCCCATATAATTGCAAGTAAAAATGAGACAAAAATTCATTCAAGTATGAGATCGTTGCAGTCATACATATATTAAAGAAATGCAAAGAGAGGACTGCATTAAAAAATTAAGAAGGGTGTTTTTATAATGCGGAAAGAGGATCGTGTTAGACAGTGAAAAAGGGTTTTGTTAAAGTGTGGAAAGAAGACTGTGTTCAACTCTAGATAAGGATTATATTAAAGTGTAGAATAGAAACTGAAATAAGTGCAAATACAGGTATGTAATTAATACAGAAAAGGGACTGTCTTGAAGTGCAAGAACAATACTATGTCAAGTACAATGGCTACTTGACAAGAATACAGTCAAGAATGAAAGAATAAAAGTCTAAATTGAAAATTCAAATCAGTTTTCAAGGAATATTCTAAAGTCATCTCAATAAGACCTTTAATATCATTCAAAATATTCACTTACCAAGGAGATAATCTTTTCCATCAAAAATTTATATTAAATACATTGTTGGAAGAGACATCATCTTTATGGAGACATTGTTTATCATCAAGGATCCAAGGACACCTACATTGGATAATTATTTCTAAGAGGAAGTTCTTGACTTCATCTTGATCATCGTCAAGGAAGCTTCTAGAAGGAGGAAGTTGATATACTCAAGTAAGTATATATGACCTTATCTAAATCTTTCAAAATGACTTATTGTAGAGAGAGCAACAAATTTGTTGGGTCATCAAACTTTAATGCATGGAAGAAGCGGACATATTTGAATCTAATTGAAAATTAAGTTATGGTCTACATTAAATGATCTTCAATTCAACCTTAAAAACAAAACATTCAAGCATATGTACAATATATGAAGGGATACATAAGAGCCGGAAGGATTCTTATAGAATCCATAAAGGACTCTCTCATTCCCTATGTATCAAATCTAGAATCCTTAAAAGAAATATATGATAAATCGGTGGAGCTATTCTCAAAATGTTTTGTAGGGGAAATAATATCCCTAAGACAAAAAGTATAAAAATTGAGAATTTCAAGAAAGGAAGAAATAATTCCATACCTTATTGTGATTTTCGCAATACAGTATCAACTCCAAAATTGGAGAAGTAATGTGTGATGGAGAAATACTTACTATGGTACAAAATTCTCTACCTAAAGAATGGGGAAGTTTCACTTCAAGCATGGATGGGAAGGAAGAATCAATGCCATTCTAGGATCTATGTAAGATAGAAGAAACAAGAATGAAAGACAAAGATGATACAAGATCAAGTGAAGGGAATCAAGCCTTTGCATGCATGTCTAGGAAGAATGGAAGATTTGGAAAATTTGGTCCTTAGAATAAAAGAAGAAATATGGATAAAGTATGATCCTTCAGATGTAATGAAATTGGGCATTATAAAAGGGATTGTCCTAAATCTAGGAAGCATAAGAGGAAAAAGGAAGAATCCCATGTCACAGATGAAAGGGAAGAGCCTTATGCAAAGAAATATAAGAAAGAACAAGCGGAGGATATCTATTATGATTCATATCATTTTTCTCTTTAAGTGATTTCTGTTGGTTGTAAAATAGTATGATAGGAAGTAGAGTATATTAATAACCTCATGATAGAAGCACAGAAGGAGCACTTGAAGAAGTAGCTCCTAGGAACCTCACTGATAACAACATTGATGGAAGATAGTCATCTAGAACAAGGGTCATCATTCAATAATCAATATGGAAACATGTGCTAGAATTTTTCTAATGGATTCCTCTCAGGATTCATTGACTAGAAGGAAAGCAAGAGTTTTCATCGACAATTATATTCTTTATAATTCAGGGATTATAACATGATGATATATTTATGAAGCAGGTCAAGAGAATGAAGTTATTCGTTCTAGTAAAATTGTTGCAGGATGACACAAAAGAAAAAGGATGAGATACATATATCTAGATGTTGAGACTGGATGTTGTAAATTCATGTCATATGGTTTCAAGTGATGAACTTATATCTTTAGAAGTAGGATTAGTGGAAGGAGGATCTCTTCTGGTGCACAGGTTGAAACTGAGAGATGAAAATCAAATATATGTCCTCATATGAAATATGAGGTGGTTGTATACAAACAAGGAATTAGATACTGGAAGTTCCTGGAAATGAATTTGTGTGTAAGGAAGAGATCATGAAGTTTAACCATGTCATGAGGAATTTATCATGAAGAATCCAAGAAGATGTGAGTAGGAGATCTCCTGGGAAGATATGTGGACTCTGATAGAAGTATGGTAAACAATAAAATCCTTGTAAATACATATCTTTAGGAGATGTGTCAATATGAAAAGAGAATGTTGATGCCTACAGGAACATGTCATGGTGAAATAGCATCACTGAGGTAATGTTTTCTTGAAAATTTCTTATATATGTTTACCTAGATAAGTTTATGCAGGGCTGCCAATCATGTTAAAGGATGTAATATCCTTTAGATATGGTTCGAAGGAAAGGAGCATGGAATAAAGGTGTACTAGATGAGAAGGACTAATGAACCACTTTCTGATGGCTAGCATGACTCATGGATGAAAGTGATGGATGATATATTCCCTATGAAGCCAAAAGTTGAAGATTCCTCAATATTGAAATCCATGACACCAAGCAGATGAATTATTCATGATATGATGGGTGTCTTAGCATTGTTGTTGGAGGTCCCTGGTTAAGAGGGAGCCTAGTGGTAAGTTTATTACTTGGAAGAAACTTGAAGTATGTCCTTCTTGAGTTCAAAGGGAGTGATGTATACGATTCTCTAATTCATGTGCCATGCAGTAGACCAGGACTAACAACCATAAGCCTTAGTGAAGGCCATGAGGAGAGAATGGATAGACACGTCATTATTTTCTTCACCTGGAAGACAGAATGGAGGATTGTGTAATCCTTTGGAATCTGATACTATTTGAGAATGAGATAGGGAATTTAATATGAGAGTAGGCAGGGATCAATATTATTCAAGGGTTGGCTACACAACAGAATAATATTCCAAGAATTTCATATTATGGGAACACTGGGGTCGAGCATGTACCTTGGAGAGACAATGACTATGGTGTCTATAATTCATGTGTGTCGCTAGCATTGTAGTGCATTGTCTCATTGAGAGATGGGGATGTTAGTCAAGGCCTTGCACTAGGACAATGTTGGTTGATATGATGCTATACGTATGCGATTACCAATATGATTATTCTTATGAGATTCTTCATATTGAACGTGACCATGTACCATTATGAATACCTCCCTAGTTAAGAGGGAGCATTGGAAAGTGTAATTAGGTTCCGTCTTCATATTGACAATGTAATTATGTATTTTATGTAATGAATAAGAAAAAGATAATAAAATGTATTTTGGTATGCTTCCTTCATGGGTTTCACGAGCAAGGTTTTATTATAGGTCAAAAAACTTCTTCTTGATGTCTTTTAGGGATTTTTCATCTAGTCATAAATGTACTAATTAAGATTCATGCATATGAAGAGTCAAGTCACACTTATATTCCTCAAGACCTTGTCACATAAGCCTTGAAGTCATGGCTCAGAATGTTCCTCAAGATCTACATTAAAATATGCTCTACAAGTTGGCAGGAATATCTCCTCCAAGTTAGTAGTGAAGTTGGCTCAAAAGCAGGCCCTCATGTCGGCCTAGAAGAAGGTCTATCCATATGTATATCTAAGAGATTTCTACGGTTAATTTGTTGATAAGAACTTTGGACAAGTATGAGTGAACTTCAAGAAGACGTAGTTGATATAAGTGTGAGTAAAAAGGAGATAGAACTTTGGTGAAGTCTTACATCATTGTGTCATACATATATGAAAGAAATGTGAAGAGAGGACTTCTTTAAACAGTGAATAAGGATGGTGTTAAAGTGCAGAAAGAGGAACTACATCCAATAAAGAAGAAGGGTTTTGTTAAAGATCAAAAATAAGATTGTGTTGAACTATGGATAAGGATTATATCAAAGTGTAGAATCTGGACTACAATAAGTGTGAGGATAGGTATGTATCTAATACCGATAAGGGAATGTGTTGAAGTCCAAGAACAATACTATCTCAAGTACTATAATAGGATTATGTATAGGGTGGAATATTCTATAAGAGGAAAAAAGGTAAGTGTGTATAGTCAGCAAGGATAAAGCATAAGGTAATATACTCTATGATACAGTGCTTATGTCAACCCAGGATATCATATAGTCGGAAAAGGAAGAATACAGCCAGAGACTGAGATCTCTAGTCTTGATGTTGAAAGGTGTAGATCGGTGCAAGAAAGAAGGATCAGATGAAGGATTCATTGAAGAAGCAATGACGAGGTCTTGGAACCATACTTAGGTCAAGATTTTGATTCATGTTCATGGTACTTCTCAACTGCAAGTCTATAAGAAGAATTTCTTGTGGGTTTTCCTCTCCAAGAGGGAGAGGTTTTGGCCATGGCTTAAAGAGCCTATATTTGTGTCTCATGTTTTTTGGTAATTGACTTGATGAAAGAAATAATAAGTTAAGAAGATAATACATAAGTAAGAGAAACTCACAAGTAATTATCAAGAAGAGAATTTGAATTAAACCTATCCCTACCTAATTCTCAAAAAAAGCCACATTTCATGAGAAGGACAATCGAGTGCAAGTCATCCTTGAAAGAGTTCACTCTTATGTGTGTCGAAAATTCTCAATACCCTCCATGGAAAAACACAGGTATAATGTGACTTTTCCAAATGATTATTCACACAAGTGTTGGATGTTATTGATGTTGAATAAATATCAGACGTTATCAAAATTTTGTGAGTTCAAAGCACTTGTCGAGAAAGAGACATGCAAGAAGGTAAAGGCTCTCACAAGCAACAATGGTGGAGAATATTTGTCGATTGAATTAAATAACTTCTATGCTTAATAAGGCATTCGACATGAATTGATAACACCTAATAACCCATAGCATAATTGTGTTGTAAAAAGAAAGAACATAACTATTGTGGGAGCATCACGAGCGATGCTACAATATTAGAGACTATCATCAAACTTGTGGGTTGAAGCGTGCAACATAACAATATTTGTGCAGAATAGAAGTCCTCATCAAATTATCAGGATGAGTAAAGTAGATGAAGCCTTTTCCAGTAGGAAGCCAGACGTGGCTCACTTTAGAATTTTTGGTTCATAAATATATTTTCATGTGACCAAATATGCTTAAAAAAAGGTAAAGCCTACAACTAAGTTGGGAATATTTATGGGTTACAACGATACACCTCAAAACTATTGGGTGTGCATGCCATCTCATAGGATGATAGTGCTTCATCAAGATGTGAAATTCGATGAATATAAGGCCATGAAAACTTCCCTTGAGAGGGAGATTTAGTTTCATGCAGTTGAGGATCTTTTAACTCCAAAGGAAGAACCTCAAGATGTGGAGCAGCCACAAGAGGAGGTGCAAAGCATGGAAGCACTCACTGATGTAGATAAATCCAGAGACATAAGGAAGCACACCAAAGAGGCTGACTAATTGATGCATTCTGCTATAGAGAATGTGGGAGCACCCACATCAAAGTGCAGATAGAGGATTTCCCCAGAGTGGTACACTGGCTACATGGCTCTTATGATAAAGAGTGTAGAGACTAAGCCATCCTCATTCAAGAAAGTAGAGAAGAAACTAGTATGGGTTGATGCCATGGTAGAAGAGTATAACTCCATCATCATAAAAGGTGCATGGGAAGTTGTCCCATTGTTATAGGACAATTTAGTTGCAGGATCCATATGGATCTACAAGGTGAAGCAAGCAGCAGATGGGAATGTCAAGAAACACAAGGCCAGATTTGTGGCCAAGGGGTTCTGTCAAGTGGAGGGGATTTATTACGAGGATATATTTTCTCCAGTTGCAAGGTACTTGTCAATCATATCCATTGTTGCACTTTCATTTCAAATGGGATAGAAGATACATGATATGGATGTAATGACAACATTCATCAATGGAGTTGTAACAGACTCAGGTTAAATGTTCATGTAATAAAAGTTAATAAAGGAAAAATAAAACCATGGTTAAGGGACATGTACTCCAAGATGAATGTTTGGAAAATATCTCCTAGTGGGAATCTCTTTATGTGTTTATGGATAAATGGAAATTGGAAAATTAAATGGCTAAGGCATTAGAAAGGAAAAAAGTATTTTTGGCACATTTTTTTATGAAAATAATGGAAATTGGGAGAAAAGGTAGGTGAAAGGTCATAGGCTGAATATGAGAAGGAAATTGAAGTAAAATAATGGAAAATGAAGAAAATAGAGGCCTCATTAATAAAAAGGCTTATGAGGATCAGCTCCTGGCTTTTTTTCAATTCAGTTTTGGAGCCCTCTCTCTATTCTCTCACTCTTATAGTCTTGGACACTTAGAGCTTTCTTGGAGCATTTCAGTATTGGACCAAGGAAGGGAGAAGCAAGAAAAGAAAGGAAAAGGAAAGAAAATAAAATAAAATATCAAGCAAGGAAAATAAGGATCAAACAGCTTCGATAGGAATACTTGCAGGTACCATATTGCATGTGTGATTTCTTAGCTTGTTTGGACATGGATGGCCTATGCATGTCGATCTTTGGCTCTTTTGTTGTCGGTGACATGGTATTGTGAAGTTTTGACAATGATTTTAAGCCTTTCCTTGTCATTTTCGAGATAGCAATGGTGTAATGGGATTGATCTTGGTTTCTAGCTTTGGAATTACCTAATGGTTTTCGGAATCCAGGGAAGAGGTGGTATCAGGAAATTCCCAAAGGCGTGGGAATCCCCTAGTCAGTTTTGGTTGGGTACATGGTAAATCCTGAGGTTGGTGTCTCAATTTAGGGCCATGTGATCCAGCGCGGATTTAGGCAAAGCTTGAGATACAAGGAGATGGAAAATTCCTCAAGGATGGTGATGGAGTCGAGAGGAATTCCAATATCATTTTGGTTTTGTGATCTCAACGTCAGTTTAGGTGAGATCACGGTGTGTTGAGGGTGGAGGTGGTTTAACCTATTGATCCCCTTGATTTATTTTGGATTGGTTTATCCATGAGTTCCCACATTCATGCTTGGAATATGGCATGAGGGTGACTTGCTAAAAGAAATATTTGGTTCAGCGATGTCTATGGTCAAGTGGTACATGGAAGTGTTGAACTTGGTTGGCTCTTGCCTATGTTTAATAAAAGCTAAGTACTCTTACTTTTGTACTTGTTAATGTGTGTCTTTAATGGATGTTTTATCATTTTTATTTACATGATTTTATGTTGGTTACGAGCATGGTTATATGACTGGTTCAAGTCATGGTTATTTCATGTAATTAATTTGAATTGTAAAAATAATGGATGCAATACCTAATTAATTTCATGACAGTTCAAGGGAGAGGGTGGAGATCCTTATTTTCATGTATCATAATACTTTTCATTCATTCATGCTCTATCCAGTATCCTAGACCTATAGGTTGCATTGATGCCAAGTGTTTGACAGAATGTCAGTCTGGGTTGGGGATGGTTAGGCCTAGTACTAGAGTCCATTTTCTATTCATTATCCTTGTTATCATGTGTTTGATGGATTTCAGAAGCTACAAGAAGTTCTAGGTAGTGACCAGGATTCTAGGCTTAAAAAGTGGCACAAATCCCAAGGACATTGGCACAATTTTTCTGGGAAACGTCCCTCGATAGAGGCATGTCCATGCTATGGGACTGCATAGAGCCTCCCAGACACACCCTTGTCCATATCAACGTAGCATTCAGGGGATTTATTCACAAAAAATTAGTGGGACCCATGGACTAGTCATCTGGATGAATGGAATATCCTTTAGGGGTATTATAGTAGGTGCAAGAGGTTTGTGTTATGGTTTTCTGTTGATTCCACTTCCTTAAATTCACCAAAGAGGTTGAATCATATCATAGTAACTCTTCGTCACATGTTTACCCCGATTGGCTAGTTACTAGGGTAGATGTGGGAGGACAGTCTTAAAGAGCGGTATCGGAGCAGGTTGCACTCTCTCTGGGTCATGTGTGATATCACAGAGTGGTATCAGAGTACGATTCACCCCTCAGGCTAGATGGGTAGTGTGATGGTCATGCATTTATATTGGCTTCATATGCATTTAGTATACTTGTGGTCTATGTACTTGTTGCATCTACATGATGTTGATCATGGTGGTAGTGATCTCGCCATGAGAGAGTTGTTGGTATTATTGTGCAATGTGTTGTCAAGAGTGTATGACTGGTTATGGAGGGTCTATGTGTGATTAATGCTTACATGTTTTCAATATATATTTCTATGGTTTTTTTTGTTATGCATGAGGCCATGGTGTGTGATTGATATGGTGGTGCATTGAGGATTGGTCTATGGCTAGTATGATTCTTACGCATCATTTTATATGTGTGCTATATATTTACATGTTGTTATGATTTTTTATATACATATATTACACTGATTGGTTGATCTTGTAGGATCTATCCTCCCAAAATTATCTTAAGGTACATTGGTATGTTTCTGATTTGGTTTAGCTGGCATAGTATGCCTTGCAAGAAAGGTACCAAGATGACTAGCAAGATGGAAAACTACAAAGATTCTCCCTATGAATCTTTGCAGAAGCATGGTGTTGGGCACTCTTCTGACATAGCAAACACCTTGAGAAGTTTGAAGGAATAAATGAGGATTTGTAAAGCATATAATGACCAAATCATACAGGCACAAGAAGAACAAGCAGAGTTCAATGCAGTAATCCTTCAAAGTTTGTCAGAATTACAAAAATACGCACCACCTCGGATCAACGTTCGATAGGATTATGAGACTTATGGGGCATATGGTAGTATTTATCATGGTGGTCATAGGTTATATAGAGTAGAAAAAATTACAGGAGGCAGGTTCTTGAACACTCTAGATATCAAAGGTGATAGACACAGTTACTATTCTATTTCTGGTTCTGACAAGCATTATGATCGCCATCATTATCATCCTTAAAGGAGGATTTACAAGGGATACTTTCTAGATGAGTTTAAGAAAGAAAAACCACTAAAATTTTATGGAGAGATGACAAAATAACAAGAAGCAGAAGCATGGGTGCTAGGCATGAGGAAATTATCCACGTTGCATGATTACTTGGAAAACACAAAAGTGAATATATCCACTTTTAGTTTTAAAGGTAAAGAAGATATTTGGTAGGAACATGTGAAGAATTTCAAGGGAATTTGGGAGGAGGAATTGACACAGGAAGAGTTTGAGTGACTCTTCAAGAAAAATTACTTGTCGTAAAGGTATTATGGTGACAAAGATAAGGAGTTTTACGAGTTGAAGTTGGGTTCCATGACAAATGATGACTATTATGGTTGGTTATGGGAGTTGTTGATATATGTTCCTTACCTCAACAAGGAGAAGGACAAGGTTCATATATTCATCGGTGGGCTTCCACTAGCCTAAAAATAACAGATTGAATTTGATACACCCAGATCATTGGAGGGTTCCATTCGAAAGCTGAAGCATTGTTATGATTAATAAAAATACAAATTTGAGCATAAGCATGATTTGAAAGGAAATGAGAAAGTCAAAGAAAATTTTCCACCAAACTGGGGAAAACCTCAAGATGCAAGAGAGAAAGAAAATGTGATTCCTTACAAGAATTTTAACACAGTTGAGAAGGGATATGGAGAGCAGCAAACTAGAGGTGATGTTAGAGCACCATTTCAGTGTTGGATATGTGGAAAGGATCATCATAAAAGCTATTAACCACAATATCAGGGTGGTTGACCCCAAATATATAATGGACAGGAGTAGATAGTTGGGGATGTTGGTCATAACATCCTCATATTTATGCAGTTGTGGAAAAGAAATAGGTAGATCATCAGGCATCTATCATTGAGATGGATGGTAAGCTTTATGATCAAGCTATTTATATTTTTATTGATCCTAGACCTAATTTTAGTTATATTAATCTTGACCTACTGGATAAGTGTGGCTTGAGAAAAGAAGTGCATGCAGAATATTGATTGGTGCAGTTGGCTACAGGTACAAAGAAGCGAGTTCACCATTGGTTAAGAGCTTGTGAATTTGAGTTAAATGGTATGCCTACAATATCACATTTGAATATATTGACATTTGTATCGTATAGTATCTTATTCGGTATGGATTGGATATACCTTCACAGGAGCAAGGTGGATTGTTATGATAAAGCCATTTAGTGCTTAGATGACAATGGGGAAGAAAGAGTCTTACAGGGAAAGAAGAAGCGTAAATCCCTGAGGATTGTTACCTCTATGTAGGCTAAGCGCACTTGTAGAAAAGGTTGTATAATGTTTGCAGTTCATATATCTAGTGACAAGGGTAAATATATTAAGGATGCTAAAATTTTCAAGAGGTACCATGTATTTCCTCAGTTTCATGATGTCTTTCCAACATATATTTCAGAGTTACCTCCTTGTAAGGAAGTATACTTCTCTATTGAGTTGGTGCCGGGGGTAGTACCAGCATCTAAGGCACCTTACAGGATGAGCACAACAGAGTTGGTAGAGTTGAAGCTTCAGTTGAAGGAAATTTTGGATGAGGGATACATTAGGCCAAGGGTATCACCATCGGTGCTCCAATATTATTTATAGAGAATAAGGATGGTACCCTTAGGCTATGCATTACTTACAGGTAGTTGAATAAAGTTACCATCAATAATATGTATCCATTGCTAAGGATTGATGACTTGCTTGATCAACTAAAGGGATAAGAAATGTTCTCGAAGATTGATATGAGATCTGGATATCATCAGGTGTGCATTAAGGAAGAGGAAATTTACGAGAGAGCCTTCAGGGCTAGGTATAGCAATTATGAGTTTGTTTTAGTTCCATTCAGTTTGACTAATGCTCCAGCTACCTTTATGTGTTTGATGAATAATGTGTTGGGTCCTTATCTAGACAAGTTTTTTATTGTATTCATTGATGTTATCTTGATATACTCCAAGAATGAATAAGAACTTGGCGACCATTTAGCAGCATTATTGAATTTTCTAAGAGAGCATTAGTTATATGCCTAGCTTAGAAAGTGCAATTTATTTCAGACAGAGGGTCACTACTTGGGAGATGTCATTTCCAAGGATGGAATAGTAGTAGATATAGAAAATATAAGGGCCATCATGTAGTGGGGATCTCATAAGAATGTAGAGGAAGTCAGGTCATTTATGGGATTAGCAGGTTACTATAGGTGATTCATCGGGAACTTCTCGCACATTGCATATCGTATGACATCTTTGCAGAGGAAAGGTAATAAATTCAAATGGACAACAGAATGTGCAGCTATTTTTGAGAAAATGAAGCAATTGTTGACCAATGCTCTAGTCCTTAACACTCAATAGATGTATAAAGAGTTCGTGGTATGCAGATATGTGTGTAAAATAGGGATTGGTGGAGTTCTTATGTAGGAGGGATAGGTGGTATGCCATGAATCTAGAAAATTGAATGAGCATGAACAACACTATGTGACTCATGATCTTGAGTTCGCTACTATTATTCACAGATTGAAAATGTGGATATATCATCTTCTTGACAAGATATTTATATTGTTGAGTGATCATAGTGGGTTGAGATATTTTTTTTCACCAACTAAATTTGAATTCTAGGCATGCTAGAAGTTTGGCCACCCTTAGTGAGTTTGACTTCGAGATTAGATACATTAAGGGAAAGGAGAAGAGGGTTACAGATGCTCTCAGCAAGAAAGTACAAGTGAACCATATATCAGCTATGAATTCCTATGGGAAAAATTTACAAGATCGGGTCTTACAGGAATGACAACAGTATCACAGGTATGTGGACCTCACGCACAAGTTATATCAGACTCTATGTATAGGTACAGGTATAGGTGCACGCACAAGTGATCAAGATGTAGACTATCATCTCATGATAGATGTTTTGGTGAGATTTACGAATAGGATCTATCTGTCGGATGATAGTGAGCTCAAGAAGCTTATATTGAGAGAGTTTCATGTCAAGACATACTCGTATCACCTAGGATATCAAAAGACATTGACAGAGGTAAAGAAGTTATACTATTGGCTAAATTTGAGGAAGGAAGTGGCAGAGTTCGTGGCTAGATTTATGGATTTTCAGCGGGTGAAGGCAAAGTATAGGCATTCAGGTGGTCTACTACAGCCTATTCTCATTTTCAAATGGAAATGGGAGGTTATTTCCTTGGATTTCATTAGAGGTCTTTCGAGGATAATGAGGCAACAAGACTATATAATTATGATAGTGGTCGATAGGTTGAGCAAGGTGGCTCACTTTATTCCATTGAAGGCTACATATTATGCTAATGAAGTGGCACAAGTCTTCATCAAGGAGATTGTGAGATTGCATGGTGTTTTGAAAAAGATTTTGTTGGACAGGGATTCCAAGTTCACTTCCAAGTTTTGGAATGATTTT
Source organism: Pinus albicaulis (assembly GCA_034641835.2). Classification (NCBI taxonomy): domain Eukaryota; kingdom Viridiplantae; phylum Streptophyta; class Pinopsida; order Pinales; family Pinaceae; genus Pinus; species Pinus albicaulis. The sequence goes on along the minus strand of CM076580.1, from coordinate 1,270,969,090 downwards.
TTTGCATGTTTCGGGACAAAGTTTGCATCGAGTATAGCTTATAATCTGCAGAGAGGTGGACATAAGGAGAGGGTCAACATGATCTTGGAGGACATGTTGGTGATGTATTTCATGCATCAACGGAGGAGATGGGAGGAGTATCTTCCATTTCGAGAGTTTTCATAAAACAATAGTTATCAAGAGTCATTGAGAATGACTCCCTTCAAAGCATTGTATGGGCTAAGTTGTAATAATCCCATCAGTTGGAGTGATCCAAATAACAAGGTGTTGATTGGACCAGACAAGTTGGTAGACATGGAACAGGAAATGTAGGTAATGAGTAAGAATCTAAAGGTAGCACAAGATAGAGAGAAGAGTTATGAAGACCAGCATGGGGCATCTAAGGAGTTTTAGGTTAGGGAGCACGTGTATTTTTGCATCAAGCCCAATAAGAGCTTCTTAAGGATTGGATCATGTGCCAAGTTGGCACCACGATATTGCAGGCCTTTTGAGATCCTTGAAAGGATTGGACCAGTGACCTATCGACTTGCACTACCTCCAACAATGAAATTCCAAGATGTTTTTCATGTTTCATTACTTAAGAGTTATATAAAGGATGTTGATCGTTTTATTGATTGGATTGTATTGAAAGTGGAGCAAGAAGGAGAATTCCAGTCAAAACCTTAGTTCATATTGCAATAGAAGGAGATAATGCTTAGGAATAGAGCCATCGAGCAAGTTAAAGTGAAATGGAAGCACTTTTCCCTCGTGAAGCTACATGGGAGATGGTGGATCAGATGCGAGCTATTTATCCTTCCTTATTTTCCTATTGAGGCAAAGAAATTTTGGTATGATATTTGGTGTATGTTTTTGTATATTTTTGGTGATGTTTTGGTATATGTACATATATATATGGATGTAAATATTTACATTGGATAATTTATAAATCTCCAATAAGCAGTATGGTTGTTATATGACCATGTTATCATGGTGTTTTTCTTTAAGTAGGCCATTCATTGTAAATACTTCAACAAGATATGTTATAAAGATCCATGGGAAGTATGTTTTATTTTTAGCGATTTTTGTGAGGTGTAGGTGTGGTTTAACACCGAGGATGGTGTTCGCCAAGGGCGAGGGTTTTGTAATAGAACCTGGTCAAAATTTCATATAATAAAATTTAATAAAGGAAAAATAAGACCATGGTTAAGGGACACTTATTCCAAGCTTAATGTTGGGAAAAGATATCCCAATGGGAATCATTGGATTTGTTTATGGCTAAAGGGAAATTGGAAAAGGAAATAACTAATGCATTAGAAAGGAAGAAAAGTATTTTTGTCAAACTTATCTATGAAAATAAATTAAATTAGGAGAAAAATAAGGTGAAAGGTCACAGGTTGCATGTGAGGAGGAAATTGAAGGAAAATAATGGGAAATGAAGAAAATAGAGGCATCATTAATAGAAAGGCTTTATAGGATCAATTGATGGCTTTTTTTCAGTTCAGTTTTGGATCCCTCTCTCTATTCTTTCTCTCTCATACTCTTGGACACTTAGATTTTTCTAGGAGAATTTTAGGATTGTACTAAGGAAGGAAAAAGAAAGCAAGGGAAGGATAAGGAAAGGAAAGGAAAGTAAATATAAAGCAAGGAAATGTAGAATCAAGCAGATTCAACAGGAATGCTTTTAGGTAACATATTACATGTATTATTTCCAAGTTGGTTTGGACATGGATGGCTTATGCATGTTGGTATTTGGTTCTTTTGTTGTTGGTGTCATGGTATTGCTAGGTTTTGACAATGGTTTTCAACCTTTTCTTTCCTTTTTCTTGATAGTCATGTTCTGATAGGATTGATCTTAGATTTTGGGGATTGGAATTTCCCTATGGTTTTAAAAATCTAAGGCATAGGTGGTGTTCGGGAACTCCCAAAGGCCTAGGAATCCCATGACTGCTTTTGGAGGGATACACAGTAGATCTTGAGGGTAGTGCCTCAGTTTAGGGCCTAGTGATCTGGTGTGGATTGCGGTAAAGCCTAAAAGGCAAGGAGATGGAAAATTCCTCAACGATAGTGATGAATTTTGGAGGCATTCCAAGCTCATTTCAGTTTTGTGATCTTAGAACTGGTTTAGGTGATATCACAGTGTGGCGAGGGTGGAGGTGTTTTACCCTCAGGATTCCCTTAATTTTTTTTGGATTGGTTTATCCACAAGATCCCACATTCATGCTTAGAATATGGCATGGGGGTGATTTTCTAAAAGAAATATTCGGCTCATCCATGTCTATGGTTGGGTGGTACATTGAAGTCCTGAATCTGGTTAGCTCTTTCATATGTTTAATAGAAGCTAAGTATCCTTAATTTTGTACTTGTTAATATGTGGGTTTAATGGTTGTTTTCTCATTTTTATTTTGCATGGTTTTATGTTGGTTACGAGCATGGTTATATGACTAGTTCACGTCATGTTTATTTCATGTATTTAATTGTAATTGTAAATATCATGGATGAAATACCTAATTGATGTCATAAAAATGCAAGGGAGAGGATGGTGATCCTTCTTATCATGGATCATAATAGTTTTCAATTATTCATGCTTTATCTTGTATCCTAGACATGTATGTTGCATTGATGCCAAGTGTTTCGCCAAATGTCAGTCCCAGATGTGGACGGTCAGGCCTAGTCCTGGAGTCCATTTTTAGTTCATTAGCCTTTTCATCATGTTTTTGATGGATTCCTGAAGCTACAATAGGTTCTCGATAGTGACCAGAATTCTGGGCTTAAAAAGTGGCACAATTCCCAAGTATGCATGCATAGAGCTGCTAGGAAAATTCCCTGGATGCAATCATTCCCATGGTATGGGAGCATCTAAACCCTCCTAGACACACCCTTGTCCATATCAAGGGATCATCCAAGGGATTTATTCACTAAAAATTAGTGGGACACAAGGAATGGTCAGGTGGATGACTAAGATAATTTCTAGGGTTATTGTAGCAGGTACATGAGATTCGTGTTATGGTTTTCCATCGATTACACTTCCTTAAGGTCACCAAGGAGGTTGAATCATATCACAATAACTCTTTGTCGCATGTTTACCGTGGTTGGATGGTTACTTGGGTAGATGTGGGAGGAGGGTGTTACAGGAGTGACTGAGGAAGAGGTGTACATAGATCAGTCAAAAGGATTTGAGACACTTTACAAAGAGCCACATGTGTGCAGACTCAAGTGGGAATTGTATGGACTAAAACAAGCACCCCATGCTTGGTACACTAGGATTGACAGTTATTTCATTGGGTTGGGATTCACCAAAAGTGAAACAGATGCAAACCTTTACCATATTTTGATTGAAGGTAAATTATTGATCATTGTATTATGGGTGAAAATGTGAAGTTGGGTTACACTTTTTGCCCTTTTTTGAGAAAAAACTTTCATTTTTTTGGTTCTTCAACTTTCTGCAAGCTAAAACAATTTTTCTGTTTAGAATTTCATTTTTTGATAAAAATAAAAGTTGTCAGAAATTTTGTTAACTTTCCATTACTTATTTTTTGGAATTTTTTTATACACATTTGATATGTCAACTTAGCGTTTCTTTGAGTGTGTGTTTTTTAACAATCAACAGATTCATAAGAAGTCATGTTAATACACAATGTTGTATTCTTCGAAAATTTGTGTTTTTGAGAAACAAAATGTGTTACAACAATCTACACAGAGTCTACTTCGGTTTCATCATATTTACAAAGCCAATGGATGCATATCATAATTACTAAAAAAATTTGAACTGATCCAATATGAAAAAATGCATATTTTGAATATGTTTCGCGACGCAAGAAATTTCTTAACATATAAGCTATAAAATAAAAATCTAAAAGCTACCCATTAGAGACGACGGACCAATGTAATGTACCATAATTTTTTCAAATTTTTTTACAATGTATTTTGAAAGGTACAGAATTTTGATTTCACTAAATCACAATGACCTTCAGAAATTGCTTGCATCCGTTTTATTACAAAATTAATTAAAATTAGTAAATATTTATGAAATTTCATGAAAGTTATATCTCTTGAAAGTAGATTCAATTCTGAAAATGCTTGTCTTGGTTCCGACAATTAATTCTAAATGTTTCATGGATTTTAATTAGTCCAAAGTTGTAGAAACATATTCAGGGCTTGGCTCTATGTAACTGGTGACGCGTTAGTTCAGCCGAACTCTTAAACAAAGTTCATCTGAACTGTTTTTTGCATCAATGGCCCGTTAAGTCAAACGTGTTAGTTTGGCCGAACTCTTAAACAAAGTTCAGCCGAACTGTTTTTTGCATCGACGACCCGTTAAGTCAAACGACAAAGTAGTTTGGCCGAACTATTTCTTAAAATTTTAGCCAAACTTTTTCTTAACTTTCCATCGGCTGGAAAGTACCGCCGAGCCCCTCCAAAAAAACATTTTGCAGCAATATAAATTGCCATGAAACCATTCATTATTTTCACATATTTTTGCACGTTTGGTCTGATTTTACAAAAGTCTTGATCTGATTTTGAAAAGAATTATTTTGGGTTTAAGGACTTTTCTTCGAGGTACATTCAAAGGAATTTTATTTGACACATTATTTTTGTACATTTGATCTGATTTTGCAAGGAATTTTTTTGGGTTTAAAGAATTTTCTTGGAGGTACATTCAAATTTTTTTGGAGGTACATTCAAAAAATATTTTTAAAGACTTTTCTTAGAGGTACATTCAAAAGACATTTCTTGGAGGTATGTGATACATTTTTTTGGGCTCCATTTTTTTCTAAAGTATGGATTTGGACTTAATTTCGAAAGGACATTTTTTGGTTTTGGATTGAATTAAATTTTTTATAACGATTTTTTAAAATGCGTTTTTGTGTAACTTTTTAAATGAATTTTTTTTGTAGGACTTGGAAGGAAATATTTTGAACTTAGTTTCATTTTTATAAGACATTTTTTTCTTGAATTTTTTAAAGTAAGTGTTTTGGATTAAAGTATATGTATTTTTTGCAAAAATTTTAAAGTTTTTTTTTAAATTAAATATTTTTTGATGTTTTTTTTAATTGACTTTTTGCCTCAATTTTTGAAGGAAATTTTTCGAACCTCATACTCTATTATCATGGGAAATCGAAGAAATTATATGAGAAAATATGATCAAAAAAGGGACTCTGAGGAACGTAGAGAAGGGACGAGACAATCTCACAAAATAAAGATAGAAGCACTCTCAAATATTGAAGGGGAAATCAACCTCAACTAGAAGTTGAAAAAGGTATGTAAATGTAAATATTATGATTTCGATATATTTAAAATTTTCCCAGTGTAAAATGTGAAGCTTAATTTTTATTTGATGAAATAATTTGAAAAATATTTTGCAATTTAAACAAAGAAAGATATTCCTCAAAACATTGATGATGAGATACAAAATTTTGAAAGAGAAAGTGAAAGAGATATTGAACCAATGATTGAACATGGTGAAAACGATGAAAGAAATTCAAGTGAAGAAATTGAATCACAAGGTATGTATACATACATACATACATACATACATACATACATACATACATACATACATATATATATATATATATATATATATATATATATATATATATATATACGTGTGCATGTATGTCTGTGTGTGTGTGTGTTTTGAGCACATGCACTTATTATTGAAATTATACATATATTTATCAATTTAGTTATTTATTGAACATGTAAACTTATTATGTACTATTCATTCGAATATGTACAGATGAAATCAATGTCGATGACGAGATGTTAGAAAATGTTGACACTCACACATATGGAGATAAAAAAGCTGACCATTATATACGATATCGTGTTAACCACATTTTTGAGAAGTATTTCATAAAGGAAAATGTGACAGTTCAAGCCCAAATGTTGAAAGGTCTCCTATCATTAAGGAAATTAAAAGAAGCTACGACTTTATTGGGTATTCGAAAATCAACCAAAGATAAAAAAAAATGAAGGAAAATGTGATACAAAATATAAATAGTGCTATAAATTCAATTAGAAGATCTAGATAGAAAAATGTTCCAGTTGTACATAGAGAAATACATATGGCAGTGGTTTTATCAAGTACTAAAGAGAATTTCTTGGTAAAATCTATGGCACGAGCATTAGGAACCTCGCGAAATTTTTTTCACGAACATCGAAAATTTCAGTTGCAAATAGATGTAAATGATGAACTTGCTTGTTGGAGAGCTATTTGTAGGCAACCATACAAAGATAGACTTGGAGAAAATGTTAAAAAAATAATATATGAATATTGGAAGAACAATTCGCGTGTTTCGCCAACTGCAAGGCATGTGATGCGAAGAAGAATAGCACGAAATCAGTACGAAGAACATGAAAAACATTTCTTGGAAACCACTTAGATAGAGTTGTTCAACAAGTTCAAAGAAGAGAATCGTGAAATTCATGTTTCGATCAGTGCTTTTGTTCAACAAAAACCATGGTATGTAAAACCTATCACCGTACGTGACACTTGTTGTTTCCATTATCATGTGGAATTTGAGATATATTATGACACATTCCTTGATTTGGTAGAACATTTTGGAAGGATTCACCTCCTCCTTCCACTATCCGTGGTTTCGCATCTCAAATTCTATGTGAAAGAGAAAGCGATGAACTATTTTACGAAAAGAAATGTGTTGGTAAAAATGCGATGATTGTGGAAATTTGATTAAATTTAAAAACAAATATCGTACCGATATAAATGATCAATCATTGTCCAACATGAAAGTGAAATGGAAGAGATATGAATATATCCATACATCGATTCAAGGTGCAAATAGTGTTAAAAGAATTGAATTATGAGAAGAAGAAATTTTTGTGATAGACTTTTTGAGAAAGTTTGAGGCAAAAATTTACAAATCCACCAAGCATTCCCATAGAGCTCGATGGCAAGACTTGCAGTTCAAAAAATCTCGTGAAGTTTTTCCACCAGGGACCATTTTGTTAGTAATTGATTTTGCAGAAAACTACACATTTGTTCCACAAAAAGAAATTCAGAGTGAATACTATCATTCTGACCAAGTCTCCATGCTCATCCATATTCTATATAGACATGCTGAACAAAACATCGATCATATAGAAAGCACCAGTGAAAATCAACATATTATTAAAGAATATCACTTTTATATCAGTGCGATCGTACACATTATACATATTTTGTACAACATTTTTCTGGAAAAATATATGATTCCTTGAAAAATCGTGGAATAACATTCAATGAACATTGGATATAGTCAGACGAATGCATAGGACAATTCAAATCTGCACGATCATTCTTTTCGTTGTGTTGTCTTCATAAGAAAACCTGCATTAAACATTGTTGGAATTTCTTTGAGACTGGCCATGGAAAAGGAGAACATGTGATGGGTCCAACCCCTTGTTAACCTTACTCCTATGTTGATTTGAAATATAATGTATTATGATTTTTGTGATAATGGTTCAATGTATGACTAATGTGTTGATGGCTCTAATGATGCTATGGATATTTTGTTGGTGATTTAAATGTAATGTACCCACATTAGTCTCGAGTGGACATGTGTCCCTGCCTCGGTAGGTAGGATCCCGCCTTTGGTAAACTCAACAAACCCTAGTCATTCTTCTCACTTGCACTGTTGGTTTTTCATGGTGACTGAGGGTCTCCCCCACCAGTTCTCTGTGCTGGTTCCCTGTATGCTTTTGCGGTCAAATATTGTTGTTGTTCGGCCCTGGTGTGGCCACGGCCTCTGCTCTGTCTATTGGTAAGGTTGCTTCGCTATTTGTGTTTCAATGCTACTCTATTTCTGCATTGTTTGAGGTCTGTTCGCCTGTGGAAGGTATGCTGGTTGATATGGTTCGGCTCTCCTGTATGCATGCACTACAAGTCGTTTCTTTTTTTAACTGTTAGGGTAAATGCCCATCTCTATTTCCTCTGCTCAGTCGCTTCTGTGGTTAACTTATCTGTGTCTTGGGCTCTGGTTGCAGGTTGCGGTCTCGGGGGTTCGTGGCTTCGGCTCTAGTCTCCAATGGACAAGGTAAGCCCTCACTCTGAGCTATTTTTAACTCCTGATTCTTCCTCCGTTACAAAGGCTGCCACTCCTTGTGAGCAGGGAACCCTTGATGGCTACAACTTGGCTCGAAATGTGGTCTCGGCATGCCGTCTTCACTGTGGGTAAGTCTGTTTCCTAACCCTGAAACCCCTGTCAATTTTTTTTCCTGTTTTGTTTAACTTTAATGTTTAACCCTTGCTTGCGTTGGGTGATTGCAGGTGGAGTCGGCTCCAGGAACCTACTCTCCACTGTTGGGCACGTTTGGAAACCCGATAGGGTCGCTCCTTTACAGTTCTGTCAACCCGGTTGCTAGTGTAAACTTATCTTGGACTGTGTTTTTAATTTATATCACTGTGTAATGGTTAACAGAGATAGACTTGTTTCATTTTGATATCAAATATTAAGTTCATTTTTTGATAAATACCTGTTTTCTTGCGCTGTTATGTTGCCTGTGCCTGTTCATTGTTATGATGCTCCACTATGTCATTTTCTTCGATGCTTCTGGGGTTTCAACGCCTTTCGAATTCCTGTTGTTTCTCCTGTTATTATGCTTAGTATATTTGTTGCCTACAGGGCCGTTAGTCTCATGCAAATAGGGAAATACTGATGTTCTGTAAAAGAAATGGTTTGCCTGCATACAGTAGTAAATTACAATGATATAGAAGGACTATTTAAATGACTGCAACGTAGATTCAAATGTATGTGTTTGCAGAGATTTCTATTATGCTTTTCCTTTTTCCAAATCAAACCTGTTACAATACATTCTTCTTTCTTTTGTATGGTTTGAAAACATTTTAACTTAACTGCTAGCAGTTACACTTGTTAGTTACATAGTTTCTGTTACTGTTACCTTGACTCTGCTATAAATGGTAGAGTTAACATACGGAAATAATTTGACAGAACAATTAATTAAGACAGTTTTAAATTAACCACTCACTTTCCTAAATGTTGCTTCACTAAGAAATTAAAATTAAAAATAAACTAAGATGTTTTTCCTAAATTGTCTCCTCTGTCCTCTCTAAGACCAAATGACCTCCAGCCACAAAGACCCGTTAGCTAGATGCTCCTGCATCAAGCTCCCAGGGTAACTAAAAGTCATGGCTCCACTCGATGAGCTCCTCCACAGAATAGTACGCTTGCTGTATCTGTGCCGTGTCAAGCCATGAACTATCCTCAATGGGACAGTTCTTCCACTTGACAAGTTATTGTAGATACTCCTTTCGGCGAGTTCGCTTAGCCACCTGTGTCGATAATTTTCTTGATCTCAAGGGGTTGAGCTATAGGCATTTGCCTCATCCAAGAACCGCTTTCACTCTGGGTGTCCCATTCTAGCCCTGCTGCACTGTCATCTTCAGGACTGGAAGTATATGGGAACAGATCTGCCACGTTGAAAATGGGTGATATGCCTATTCCTAGTGGCAGCTGTATTTCATAGGCATTGGTTGAAAATTTACGCAGAATTTTACAGGGGCCAATTTTCTTATATTTCAGCTTGTTATATTCACCCTTAAGGAACCGGTCTTTGCGTAAATGCACAAGGACTTTGTCCCCTATATTAAACTGCACTTCCTACCACTTTAAATCTGCATGCTACTTATATCTTTGAATGTTGTCCTCCAATTTTGACTTTACCTACTCATGTAAGTCATTCATTGCCTGGGAAAAATCTTCCCCATCAGCAATTCTTCTTTCTAATTTTCCCAGATCTCGTAGTTCATGTACTCCACGAGGATGCATGCCATACAAAATTTGAAAAAGACTGTAACCCGTGCTGCGATTTGGTGAATCATTATAAGAAAATTCCACCTGAGAAAGTACACGATCCCACATCTGTGAGTTCTCTCCAATTAAAATCCGTAGCAGGTTTCCCAAGCTCCTGTTCACCACCTCCAATTGCCCATCAGTCTGTGGGTGATATGCGGAGCTGAGATTTAACTGAGTGTCCAACTTCTTCCACAGGGTGTGCCAAAAGTGTCCGGTAAATTTCACATCCCTGTCCAAGATAATGGACCTCGGTAAGCCGTGCAACCTCACAATTTTCGTGAAAAAAAAGTGTGCTATGTGAGTGGCATCACTGGCTTTTCTACAAGGAATGAAATGCACCATTTTTGAAAACCGGTCTACTACCATCATCACCGAGTCGAAACCTCGATGCATCCTTGGTAGACCCAAGACAAAATCCAAGCTGATTGAGTCCCACGGTCTACTCAAAATAGGTAGTGGTGTGTAGAGTCCTGCATTTTGGCTGTTTCCTTTCGCCAATTGGTACACTTTACACCTAGTCACATATCGTTGCACGTCACGTCGCATATTTGGCTAGTAATAAAATTTTCCTAGCTGTTCTAATGTTTTTTCTATGCTGAAATGTCCAGCTAGACCTCCACTGTGCTTTTCTCGGATGATGTTCTCTCTCATCAAATAGTCGGGAATGCATAGTTGTCCTCCCTCAAACAACAATTTTTCCTTTATATTATAATCCAACCATGGACTATTGTTCCTCAACAATGGATTCTGACAGGCCTCAAAAGCCTCTTCAAAATCTGCATCTGTCTGATAAAAGTCTTTCAAATGCTCAAAGCCCAGCACTTGTATCGCACTTTCCTGCAAGAGCAAAGCTCTTCTGCTCAACGCATCTGCCACCTTGTTGGCCTATCCACTAATGTGCTTCAACACAAACGTGAAGCTCTACAAACACTTGACCCACTTAGCATGTTTGTGATTCATCTTATGGTATTGCATCACATATTGCAGTGAAAAATTATTAGAGAATAAAACAAACTCACTCCCCAGCAGATAATGTCTCCAATGCTTTAGTGCTTGGACGACAGCATAGAATTCTTTGTCATAAGATGAGTATTCCTGACTGCGCTCATTCAACTTCTCACTGAAAAATGCAATAGGTTTGTCTTCCTGGCTAAGTACAACTCCAATGGCCGTACCACTTGCATCAAAATGGACCTAGAAGAGCTTACTAAAATCAGGAAATCTTAGGATTGGCCTCTCAGTTATTTTCTTCTTCAATAACTGGAAGATCCTCTCTGTTGCTTCAATCCAACGGAAAGGCTGACTTGCCTTCTTAATAGTATCCAACATAGGAATAGTATCCAACATAGGCACGCAGATTCTACTAAAATCTCTGATAAATTTATGATAAAAACTTGCCAACCCATAAAAAATATGAACCCCAAATAGGCTCTTTGGGGATGGCCAGCTAATAATAGCTGCAACTTTTTCTGGGTCCATCTTCAACTTGTTTTTTGCAATCACAAAACCCAAGTAAACCAATTCTTTTTGAAAAAAAGTACATTTTTTCAGATTTATCAGCAGCTTATTCTGCTGCAATTTTTCCAACACACTCCGAACATGTCGAAAGTGTTCTTCCTTAGTCTTGCTGAAAATTAATATATCATCAAGATAGAAAATTACAAACTTCCCAATGAACTCTTTTAGCATTTCGTTCAACAGGTGCATAAAAGTACTAGTGGAATTACTCAAACCGAATGGCATTACTAGCCACTCGTACATCCCTTCAGTAGTCTTGAATGTTGTTTTCCATTCATCCCCTTCTCTGATCTGGATCTAGTGGTAACTGCTCCTGAGATCGATTTTAGAGAAATATGCTGCCCCACTTAGGCAGTCCATCATATCATCCATCTGTGGTAGTGGAAACCTATACCGAATGGTAATTTTGTTGATTGCTCTCAAATCTGTGCACATTCGCCATTCTCCTCCTTTCTTGGGAGCGAGAATTGTCGGAACTGCACAGGGGCTTATACTTTCCCTTATCAACCCCTTATCCAGCAATTCCTGTACATGTTTTCCAATCTCCTCATTATCTTTAGGACTCATTCGGTACGGTTTATGTTTAGGACTCATTCGGTACGCTGCCCTGTTTGGTAGATTGGCTCCAGGTATAAAGTCAATGTGGTGACTAATAATTCTTTTAGGAGGCAGTTTATCTGGTAAATCATTAACTACAATGTTGTTGAATTCTTGCATCATTTCCTGAATTTCCTCAAGAAAATCTGAAATTTTTGTGTGCAACAACACTGTTTTTGGCCTCTTTACCACTGCATAATGTATCTCACTGTCTTCGATCTATTTCAGAAATTCATTTCCTCCCACCAGTAACGCTTTAACTCCACTTGTCTCTACTGTCTCTTCCTCCTTGATCGGTATAAGCATGTGCTTAATCCCATATTTCACAAACTTGTAATAGTTTTTCTTTCCATCATGCACTACCTTCCTTTCATACTACCATGGTCTCCCTAGCAGTATGTGACAGACATCCATTGGCATTATATCGCAAATAAATTTATCCCTGTATTTGCCAATGTGGAAATCAACCTCACATTGTTCATCAACCAATAGTTGATGCCGTTTCTATAACCATGACACCTTGTAAGGTGTGGGTTGCTTCAGCCTCTTCAAGCCTAACTTCTCCACCATCTCTGTGGCGACTATATTATCCGTGCTCCCGCTGTCGATAATCAGCTTGCAGCATTTTCCGTGTGACTTGCAAACTATCCGGAATAATGCCTTCCTTTGAGTTGGGTTAGCTGTCTCCTTCGCCGGTTTCAGTAGTACCTTATTCAAAATTAAGGCCTCACCTATCTCTAGCAGGTTCTCTACCTCGTGGGGTGGTGCCTCTACTTCATTCGTCTATGCAATGTACGTTCCCCTTGTCCCGGCCTGCTCTCCTTCAGGACATTCATAGGACTTGTGCCCCCACTTATGGCACCTGTAACACGGTACGACAGCACCTATATCTCGACCACTACCTCTTCCGCACTAGTATGGCCTTTCCCCTCTTGTGTTATTTTCCTTCTTCACTGTCCCTGAAGTTTTCAAGTTGCTGCCTTCATCATTGGGGTTGACAGCTTTACCTATGCCAAAAACTCGTCCTCTTCCTTCACCAGATCCTCCTCCTCTCCTAGCATTTTGTTTCCTGTTTATCTTCTCTTCTGCCTTCAAGACACTTTGATAAGCCTCATCTATAGTCCTAGGCGAAATAATGCTTATCTCATCCAAGATATCCAGTCTCAAGCCATTCACAAATCTCGTCGTTTTCTCCGCAGTGTCCTCCATATAACCTGCCCTCACGTTCACCTGATAGAATTCCTCTGTGTACTCTTTCACATTCATGCCTTTTTGTTTCAGATTTTGTACCTGCCTGTACATAGCAATCTGATAATCCTTGGGTAAAAACTTTCCCTTCACCTTATCCTCCAGCCTGCTCCATTTCTTGATCGGTTGTTTGTTCAACCTCCTTCTCTCTGCCTATACACTATCCCACCATAAGGTTGCATGCCCTTTTAATTTGGTGGCAGCGAATTTTACCCTCTTATCTTCGTTGATCTCCTCATACTCAAAATCTTATTTAGCTTGCTGAGCCAATCTAGCAGTACCTCTACTGATAAACTTCCATCATAATTTGAAATCTCTGGTTTTGGCTTACTATTAGCCAACAAAACTGACTTCAATAACCTTATCTCAGGTCCGTCTTCATCCGATCCATCTGTTTCTGCTGTAGTTTCTTCATCACGCTCATCTCCTCCATCAGGATCCCTTCTTCTCCTGGCTTCTACCGCCACCAATTAGGCGTTTAGGATCCGGATTTCTTCCCTCAGTCCTTCATTTGCTACTCTGCGTATACCTCTTCCACGACCTCGCCTTCCAACTTCCATTTCTGTCAAATTCAATAACCTGCTTCAATACCACTTGATGGGTCCAGCCCCTTGTTAACCTTACTCCTATGTTGATTTGCAATATAATGTATTATGATTGTTGTGTCAATGGTTCAATGTATGATTAATGTGTTTCTGGCTCTAATGATGCTATGGATATTTTTTTGGTGATTTAAATGTATTCTACCTGCATTAGTCTTGAGTGGACATGTGTCCTTGCCTCGGTAGGCATGATCCCGCCTTTGGTAAACTCAACAAACCCTAGTCATGTGGCTCACTTGCACTGTTGGTTTTTCGTGGTGACTGAGGGTCTCCCTGGCCGGTTCTCTATGCTGGTTATCTGTATGTTTTTGCGGTCAAATATTGTTGTTGTTCGGCCCTAGTGTGGCCACGGCCTCTGCTCCATCAATTGGTAAGGTTGCTTTGCTGTTTGTGTTTCAATGCTGCTCAATTTCTGCATTGTTTGAGGTCTATTCGCCTATGGAAGGTATGCTGGTTGCTATGGTTCGGCTCTCCCATATGCGTGCACTTCAAGTCATTTTTTTTTTTTTTAACTATTATGGCATATGCCCATCTCTGTTCCCTCTGCTCAGTCGCTTCTATGGTTAACTTATCTGTGTCTTGGGCTCTAGTTGCAGGTTTCGGTCTCGGGGGTTCGTGGCTTCGGCTTTGGTCTCCAATGGGCAAGGTAAGCCCTCACTCTGAGCTATTTTGAACTCCTGCTTCTTCCTCCATTACTAAGGCTACCGCTCCTCATGAGCAGGGAAACCTTGATGGCTGCAACTTGGCTTGAAATGTGGTCTCGGTACGCCGTCTTCACTATGGGTAAGTCTGCTTCCTAATCCTGAAACCCCTGTCAATTTGTTTTCCCGTTTTGTTTAACAGTAATGTTTAACCCCTGCTTTCATTGGGTGATTTCACGTGGAGTCAGCTCTAGGAACCTGCTCTCCACTGCTGGGCACGTTTGGAAACCCGGTAGGGTCGCTCCTTTACAGTTCTGTCAACCTAGTTGCTGGTGTAAACTTATCTTGGACTGTGTTTTTAATGTATATCACTGTGTAATGGTTAACAGAGACATACTTGTTTCGTTTTGATATCAAATATTCAGTTCAGTTTTTGATAAATACCTGTTTGCTTGCGATGTTATGTTGCCTATTCCCATTCGCTGTTATGATGCTCCACTATGTCATTTTCTTTGATGCTTTTGGGGCTTCAACGCCTTTCAAATTCTTGTTGTTTCTCCTATTACTATGCTTAGTATATTTGTTGCCTACGGGGGCGTTAGTCTCATGCAAATAGGGAAATACTCATGTTCTATAAAAGAAATGGCTTGCTTACATACAATAGTAAATTACAATGATATAGAAGGACTATTTAAATGACTGCAATGTAGATTCAAATGTATGTGTTTGTAGAGATTTCTATTATGCTTTTCCTTTTTCCAAATCGAACCTGTTACAATACATTCTTCTATCTTTTGTATGGTTTGAAAACAGTTTAACTTAACTGTTATCAGTTACACTTGTTTGTTACATAGTTTCTGTAACTGTTACCTTGACTCTGCTGTAATTGGTAGAATTAACATACGGAAATAATTTGAAAAAACAATTAATTAAGACAGTTCTAAATTAACCACTAACTTCTTAAATGTTGCTTCACTAAGAAATTAAAATTAAAAATAAACTAAGATGTTTTTCCTGAATTGTCTCCTCTGTCCTCTCTGAGACCAAATGACCTCTAACCACGATGACCTGTCAGCTAGATGCTCCTGCATCAACATGATGGTGCAGGGGCATGCATAAAATGAGCACTTCGAAGATATCAAATTAACCCCTCTGCAAGATGACTTGTGGACGCGAAAGAAGTTGTTCAATGGTGCATCGCTGCTCTAAGCCATGAGACTAACCAATCAAGGGAAGTGCGAAGGTACATTCATTTTAATTTTTATTGGATATCTAATTTTAAACAGTGTACATTTAACACAATGATTATCTTTGATTGTATTTTGATATCATATTTACATTCTTCTTTAAATTTTCCATATAAAGGTTTTTTTGGCATATTGGGATCGAAGACGTAGATAGATCATTTGGAAATGACATTGAAACAATAAAAGGGACTCAAAAATTGCATTCAATTAAAACAAATTCATCCAGAAATGTGTTTGCATTGGATAAAAGAAAATATTCTTGTTTTTATCATGTTTGCATAGACAACACAAAATCCAATGGCATTTGTGAAAACAAAATGTATGTAAAAGATTGGAAACATACAGAGCTAAATACAAAGGGAAAAATGTCTATTGCAATGTTTGAAGAAATGCAATCAGAGGAGACTACAATATCGTCCGATGGTGATCGATTTTCCGATCTTGTTAGAGAAGGTAACATTTTAATTTCTTTCTAATGATAAAGATCTAGAAATAAATTTGAATATGTATAATTTTGTTAAGTTTGCTTTATTATGCAGGAGATGTTTTTGCTATAATTGCACCTACTGAAAACGATGAAAATGTGAAGTATTATTTGATGCATTGCACCAAACGAAAAATGAAATTATTAGAAGACTATAATGATCACGGATTTCCATAAGAAAGAGGATCTATTATACTGAAAAGTTATTTTTTCAGACAAACTAATCAAAGTGGGAATTTTGTTTACTTTGAAGACTATGAACCTGATTTCATAAGTTTTCAATATAGTCACTTGGTGTGTGCAGCACGCATAAAGTTGATCGAGGTTCAATCAAAGAAAAAAATGAAAATTAAGAAATGGAAAATGTCAAAATCCGATCATGAACGGATTATTGAAGATGGCATTCCATTGGAATTTTTTTGATTGAACTGCCCAACAATTTATTCTCTTTGGATTATATGTTCTAGAACTTCCAGTACTCAATTAAAAATTGAGCTGCCTTGTTATGTTATCTATGCAAGTGTTTGCACATGTACAAATTGTTTTGGTACATGCACACTCTAGTATCAACTGAAAGTAGTTTTTTTATACATGCATTGACGAAAAATGTTGCATATATATATGTGTGTGTGTGTGTGTGTTATAGAATGCAATTTACTGTTCAAGTAGTTTTACTATGTGCATTGATGAAAAATGTTTCACATACTCAATATATATGTTCTAGAATGCAATTAACTGAAAGTAGTTTTTCTATGTGCGTTGATGAAAAATGTTGCATGTACTGGATATATACACGAACTCAATGCACGCCCAGTTTTTCTTGTGGGATTTTTTGGTAAAAAGTATCCACAATGTAAATAAATCATCCCCAATATAATTTTGGACAAAGATTCCTTTCAAACAAGAGACTCGGAGCACTTCTTCGACTTTTGGTGGGATTTGACCCACATCTCTATCTGTGATTGAAAATCTAGTACAAAATTTGTCTGTCCAATGGTCGAATATGTTCTATGTGCATTGATGAAAAATGGTGTGAAAATATTGGATATATATATGTGTGTGTGTGTGTGTGTGTGTTCTAGAATGCAATTAATTGTTCAAGTAGTTTTCCCATGTGCATTGATGAAAAATGTTTCACATACTGAATATATATATATTCTAGAATGCAATTAAAACTGAATGGACCATCAATTTACCAATTTATAAATCAACAAGGCTACCTAGTTGAGTGCATTAATGACAGACCCCAATTCAACAAACATATATCTACTTCTTATATTTCCAATCAAAATTAAAAGGATTTATATGGGAAAGGGGCAGAACATATAGCCTATAAACTACTTTAGTTCATAGTTCAATGAAGGTATCATCATGTGGGAAAATGTTTCAAGAACACTTGATCATACTTAAAAGTAATCTTAAGATTGTTTTTGATATTTACATACTACATACTATTGTTTGAGTGATTTTTTTTAAAAAACTTACCAAATGTACTTCAACCATCCAAAACTTGAATTTTAAAAACTTTTTGATTATATCAAAACAAATTACTTCACATGTCATGCCAATTGTAGTTCAACTATCCAATAAAAACATTAAACATTTAACATTATATCACATTCCAAATGTAGATTGAAATGGTATCCAAAACTTAGTTTTAAAAACTTTTTGATTATATCACAACATTACTTCACATGCCTAATGTACTTCAACCATCCAAAACTTGAGTTTTAAATTTTTTTTGATTATATCACAACATTACTTCACATGACATGCCAATTGTAGTTCAACTATACAATAAAAACATTTAACATTATATCACATGCCAAATGTAGATTGAAACCATCCAAAACTTAAGTTTTAAAAACTTTTTGATTATATATTGTGCAAAATTACTTCACATGCCATGCCAATTATAGTTCAACTATCCAATAAAAACATTTAACATTATATCACATGCCAAATGTAGATTGAAACCATCCAAAACTTAACTTTTAATCTAACAAAAAATTATAGATCACAACATTACTTCACATGCCAAATGTACTTCAAGCATCCAAAACTTAAGTTTTAAAAACAAAACAAATTATAACACATCATTGCATAACATGCCAAATGTAGTTTAGAAGCAAAACATTAATTTATAGATAACAACATTACTAGTAGTTCAACTATCCAAAACTTAAAAGTTTTAAAAACCAAACAAATTATATAACAACATTAATTCACATTCACATGCCAAAAGTACTAAAACCATCCAAAACTTAACTTTTTGGAACAAAACAAATTATATTAACATTGTAATAAAATATGTCCAAAAATTGTAGATCTCACAAACTATATCAAGTATCAAGTTATATATATATATATATGACTGTGCATCTAGATAATATATAAAAAAAGTAAATTTAAGACTAGAAATCTTGAAATCAAATCTACAAATCATGTCCATCAAATACAGATGGATGTAGTGTCTTTCCTATCAGAGTCTCAATCCACGCACTATCTTGCGAAGCATGGGGAACCTGTACACAATGCACATACAAACATTAAAATTTAATGTTTTAAAAATGAGTGAGAATATATAGAACTTCATGTAAAAAATAAAATAAAATAAAAAAATCATGCAATACCTCATGAGGTTCCCTCTCCATTTGTTCGCCTGCTACAAGTTTCCCCATGGGAACATCTCCAATAGTAAACTATACAATATATATATATATATTAAAAAATTTCAGATGAAAATGCACATGTGTACATATATAAACTTATTTTCAATAATATTAAAAAAAGGTTAGACAACTCGTTCAAATGGTTGAAATGGTGTGGATGTTCCTATCTCCGTCACTAGAGTCTGTGGATTAAAGAAATCTTCTATAGAAACCTAAAATTCAAAATTTTAAAAGTATAAAATAACTCAAGATCAAGATCTCAATTTATAATAAAACTTAAATAAACTTCAATTTATAAATTATAACTTTTAAAAAAACATATATATATTTAAAAGTGAAAAATTTAATACTTCTGCAAGTGAATTTGGGACATCTCGTAAGAGAGGCTCCAAAAGAAAATCTCCAAAAACCTAAAATTCAAAAAAATTAAAATAACTCAAGATATAGATATATATATCTCAATTTTTAATGGAACTTTTTGAGGTGGAATATATATATAACTTAAGCATAAATTTTAAAAGTGAAAAATTGTCCATACTTGTTGTGGATGTGGCACATCTCCTAAGGAAATAGAAGGTACATCTCCCAAGGAAGAAGAAGGTACCACCATCCCAAAAACATCGGACGAAATCAGAATCTGTTAAAACATTTTATTATTATATGTGTACATGTACATATGTGCACAATTATTTATTTTAAAAATATCACTTAAAAAACACTAACATTTGTCAGCATATCTTGATGGTGAGACCCATCTTCATTGTTTGAACCAGAGGCCCCAAACGTGATATTAACATTTTCGTCATTCATCATGTGTGACAACTGCAAATGGTGTTTTAACATATAATGATACATTTTTGTTATATTAATGTACATACAAATAAATGTATACATGTACATACATATGTATTTATTACAAATTGTACACATGTATGTGTTAAAATAATTGAACCCTATGGTCATTAACACATACCGTTCCCGTGCCCTCTTCTTCATGAAGAATTAGGTCTTGCCAACCATTGCGACAATTATTTACATATATTAGGAGATCTTCAGCATTCATGTTGTCAATCTCTTCATCTATACAATACACAAAATTGACACGTGCATTATCACGTGCTCTTTGTTAATTTAGACAAACATCGACTCCACCCAATCCACTGTAAAAATTGTCAATGATGACATCCCTTGCTTCTCGACTTATTTCAGAAGTCGCATCCATCTCTGACCACAGATTTTCAACCCGAAAAGGTCAACTCACCAATGGTAGCTCAGGGTGAGGCAACTCCACATCTGGCCTAATGCCCCTATGGTCACACAATTGACCTTTCCCCAAACCAAAAAAATTTGACGGAAGTTGATTATAATTGGGTTTCATTTTCAAAAAAAATTATCCGTAAAATAATTTTTCAAAATAAACAGGAACCTCATCATTCCATGGGAGCCTTCCATAGGCCGCAAGGTGCCTATCATACAAATAGTGAGCTATATCGGGGTGCTTGAAATATTGCACCTTCACCATTTTTCTTTTTGGCCCTTGCTTGAAATTAAACATTGACTTCGCCATTTCTTTTTTAACTCTTTGTTTTACATCCTCCCATTTATCGGGACCCATTACTGTTTCATTTCTCTTTCTCATGAGCTCTACAAATGTAT
Organism: Pinus albicaulis; assembly: GCA_034641835.2. NCBI lineage: Eukaryota > Viridiplantae > Streptophyta > Pinopsida > Pinales > Pinaceae > Pinus > Pinus albicaulis. Next base: position 1,270,948,631 of record CM076580.1, on the reverse strand, counting down.
CAATCATTGGCCCAAGATTTGTGTACACATTTACTGGTTTTCCCAGAGAATGTGTAACTATTTCGAGGCTTTGTCGACTCTCGGTAGGTAGAATCAAAGCCATGAGATCTCTCTTCAATTTTGCATGAAGTTGTTGACACCTTTCTAAGGTGCATTGCACCATGTTTCTTTCCCATGGTATATTAGAGATGTCGGCCGGATAAGTTGTGGTGGGTATACAACCTTCTTCTTGAATGTAGTGTTCTTCCCTGCGTCTATTTTGACCAATATTAGGAACATTTTCAACCTCTGCATCAATATATATAATTTTGTATATTAGAAAAAACACATATAAACAATTTTTTACAAATTCAATTAAAAAAATATTGAAATTGATGGTAACCTTGACGTGGTTGGCTAGCATCTTCTCCACCCTGAAACTATTGAGAACTAGAATGACCCTGTTGAGAACCAGCACCACCAGCCATTGATTGGCCTTTGAGAGAATAATCACCACCTTCACACAACTTGCTACCACTTATTGATGACCCTCTAAGGGGATTTGAACCACCCCCAACCTCTCGAGAGGAGAGAGAAGCTTCATAAACAAATACAAATTTATAATCAATTGAAAAATACATGCATACATATAAATACATGTGTACATATTCATTGATTAAATTGTGTTAAAACCATACCACAACTGGGTGAAACATGGGCATCCATGGATGGAGTAGAGACCCATATCTTCTTATTAGCTCCTAAAAAATAAAAAACGAAACTTACTAACAACTAATTTAACTCACAAAGTTGATAAAAAATCAATTCCATATGTACACACATGTATGGAGATTCAAGATTATATTTAAATTTACCATGAACAGCTCTCGATCCCTGATCCCCCCCTCTCATAGAGATATGGGATTCTGTTGATCTTTGTCATTCATCCTCCATGATATATATATCTGCGGTGGACATTTACAATTATTTTTTTAAATAACTAATTTAAATTAAATTCAAAATAAATTTCAGAAAATTAATGTAATTAAGTGTAAACAAATTATGTAAAACACAACTTTCAAAGAACTAATTAATGTGTGAAACTCAATTTAAGCAAAAAAAAAGTTAAAAAAATGATAAGTTCACCAAATTGTGTTTTACATGGTGGGAGCACACTTGGTATAAAATTGAAAAAAACACATTGTCCTTGAAAAACAAGTGAAACTCCATTTAAACAAAAAAAAATTGAAGTTCCCGCATTTTAATTTCATAAAAATGTGAAGTTTACCGCTTGTTTCAAATGTGAAGTTCACCAAGTTTTGCTTTAGATGGTGTGGTGGAAGCACACCTAGTATATAATTGAAAAAATCACATGGTCATTAAAAAAGACACATTGATAAGTACACAACACACACATATTCAAGATATGTTACAATGTCGATCAATAAATTTTGATGGAGAGCGTCTCAACACTAATTCATCTTTGAGAGATGAATCTTGAATTTTTGAAGAAGAGCGTCTCAAAACTAATTCATCTCGAGAGATGAATCTTGAATTTTTGAAGAAGAGTGTCTCAAAACTAATTCATATTTGAGAGATGAATCTTGCATTGGCATTGCCCCGTATAATTCTAATTCATCTTTGATAGATGAATCATAAATTTTCATTTCCCCATGTAATAAATTAGCAGACATCTAATTCACATTTGTACAATGCCTTATACTAAAAAATTGAAATTGGCTAACAATATTGTTTTCTATTCCATGCAGTTCTTTTAGCCTCTCCTTCTTAACTTGGTACATGCCATTCATCTGGTTGCACACAAGTTCAGAATTGGTGAAAACTACAATTCCATTTGATCCATACTCCATTGATGTTCCCAAGCCTTCTATCAATCCAATATAATATGTCTCATTGTTTCTTGTTCTTCCTGGTGTATTCATTTTACTTTGGACGACTTTGCTAGTCACAATATTGGAAAGCACATATGTAATCACTGCATTCCCTGGATTGGGATAGCAAGAAACTTCTATGCATAATTTCCATTTTTTCAACCATATTTAATGGTTTTCTTATCCATAAAAAAAACAAATTCAATAAAAAATATATATATATTAAATTGACATTTATTGCAAATGCATGGGAGAAATGAAAAACTTATATTTATATCTATTCCAGAGATTGACTGTAGGGGCATTTACTAGATATGTCACCTTTCATAAAAGATGAGATCCAGAGGCTATCTGGCCCTTTACAGACTCTGCCTATAGAACTACCATGGATATGAAAATGAAAAACTTATAATTAGATCTATTCTAGAGATTGAATGTAGGGGCATTTACTCTTAGGTTAAAACCTATTTTTTGTATCAAATCACTTTTGGTTTCAATAGGAAACTTTTATGGCTAATTTGTGTTTTACATGTTGAATATAAAAGGTTTTTTCTCTCTCATTGTATGAGACCATGGATATGAAAATCAAAAACTATATACTTTGTTGAAACCTATGTTTTGTATCAAATTAATTTTTGTTTCTAAATACTACATAGATGCTGGCTGTAGGGGCATTTACTAGATATGTCACCTTTCATAAAAGATGAGATCCAGAGGCTACCTGGCCCTTTACAGACTCTGCCTATATAACTACCATGGATATGAAAATGAAAAACTTCTAATTATATCTATTCTAAAGATTGAATGTAGGGGAATTTACTAGATTAGGTTAAAATTGATGTTTTGTATCAAATCACTTTTGGTTTCAATGGAAAACTTTTATGGCTAATTTGTGTTTTACATGTTGAATATAAAAGGTTTTTTCTCTCTCATTGTTTGAGACCATGGATATGAAAATGAAAAACTATATACTTGGTTAAAACCTATGTTTTGTATCAAATTACTTTTCGTTTCCAAATACTATATACATGTTGACTGTAGGGGAATTTTGATCTATTCCAGAGATTGACTATAGGGGCATTTACTAGATATGTCACCTTTCATAAAAGATGAGATCTAGAGGCTACCTGGCCCTTTACAGACTCTGCCTATAGAACTACTATGGATATGAAAATGAAAAACTTCTCATTAGATCTATTCCAGAAATTGAATGTAGGGCATTTACTAGATTAGGATAAAACCTATGTTTTGTATCAGATCACTTTTGGTTTCAATGGGAAACTTTTATGGCTAATTTGTGTTTTACATATTGAATATAAAAGGTTTTTTCTCTCTCATTTTTTGAGACCATGGATATGAAAATGAAAAACTGTATATTTGGTTAAAACCTATGTTTTATATCAAATTACTTTTTATTTCTAAATACTATATACATGTTGAATATAAAAGGTTTTTTTCTCTCTCATTATTTGAGACCATGGATATGAAAATGAAAAACTTCTATTTAGATCTATTCTAGAGATATGGCTAATTTGTGTTATATATACATTGAATATAAAAAGTTTTTTCTCTCATTGCTTGAGACCATGGATAAGAAAAAGAAAAACTTCTATATTTAAAACTATTTGAGAGATTGATTGACTTGTAGGGGCATTTACTCTTAGGTTAAAACCTATGTTTTGTATCAAATCACTTATGGTTTCAATGGGAAACTTTTATGTCTAATTTGTGTTTTACATCTTGAATATAAAAAGTTTTTTTTCTCTCTCATTGTTTGAGACCATGGATGTGAAAATGAAAAACTTATATTTAGATCTATTCTAGAGATATGGCTAATTTGTGTTTTACATATATTGAATATAAAAGGCTTTTTCTCTCATTGTTTGAGAACATGGATATGAAAATGAAAAACTTCTACTTAAAACTATTCCAAAGATTGACTGTAGGGGCATTTACTCTCAAGTTAAAACCTATGATTTGTATCAAATCACTTATGGTTTCAATGGGAAAATTTTATGGCTAATTTGTGTTTTAAATTTTGAATATAAAAGGTTTTTTTCTCTCTCTCATTGTTTGAGACCATGGATATGAAAATGAAAAACTTCTATTTAGATCTATTCTAGAGATGTGGCTAATTTGTGTTTTACATACATTGAATATGAAAGGTTTTTTTCTCTCTCTCATTGTTTGAGACCATGGATATGAAAATGAAAAACTTCTATATATTTAAAACTATTCTAGAGATTGATTGACTGTAGGGGAATTTACCCTTAGGTGAAAACCTATGTTTTGTATCAAATCACTTTTGGTTTCAATGGTTTGTTTATTGGCTAATGTGTTTTTATCAAATCACTTTTGGTTTTGAAGTATATTCTGGAATCTTATGTAACCACTTATTAGGCCTATCAATATGTAATTAAAGCACAGTGAACATGAGAAGTCGATACAATTACATGATCAAAATTAGTAGAGATAAGCAGTGTTTCTATAATATGGGATGAATGGTTAGATTATAGGTTTCCACAGATTAATCTTATTCAATAAATAATACATAACCATTACTATTATTACTAAAATAATGCTTAAGGATGGGCTCTTTGCTGAGGAGAAAAGAATGCCTTAAGAGACAGTCCAAACTCTACTCAATAAGATGCAAGAATTCACAATAGATAAAAAAAGATATTTCGTTAATCACAAATCAGTATCTATCAATATCTATTATTTGTGTTTCTAAGGCTGGCAATTTTATCAGAACCAGAACAGAGCTAGCTAAACGGGCGAGTCAGCCTAGTTCAGGGCTTTTCTAGAAATTGAATGTAGGGGCATTTACTAGATTAGGTTAAAGCCTATGTTTTGTATAAAATCACTTTTGGTTTCAATGGGAAACTTTTATGGCTAATTTGTGTTTTAAGTGTTGAATATAAAAGGTTTTTTCTCTCTCATTGTTTGAGACCATGGATATGAAAATGAAAAAATATATAATTGGTTAAAACCTATGTTTTGTATCAAATTACTTTTTGTTTATAAATAATATATACATGTTGAATATAAAAGGTTTTTTTCTCTCTCGTTGTTTGAGACCATGGATATGAAAATGAAAAACTTCTATTTAGATCTATTCTAGAGATATGGCTAATTTGTGTTTTACATGTTGAATATAAAAGGTTTTTTTCTCTCTCATTGTTTGAGACCATGGATATGAAAATGAAAAACTTCTATTTAGATCTATTCTAGAGATATGGCTAATTTGTGTTTTACATACATTCAATATAAAAGGTTTTTTCTCTCATTGTTTGAGACCATGGATATGAAAATGAAAAACTTCTAGATATTTAAAACTATTCGAGAGATTGATTGACTTGTAGGGGCATTTACTCTTCTAGGTTAAAACCTATGTTTTGTATCAAATCACTTATGGTTTCAATGAGAAACTTTTATGGCTAATTCAAGTGTTTTACATGTTGAATATAAAAGGTTTTTTTCTCTCTCATTGTTTGAGACCATGGATATGAAAATGAAAAAATTCTATTTAGATCTATTCTAGAGATATGGCTAATTTGTGTTTTACATACATTGAATATAAAAGGTTTTTTCTCTCATTATTTGAGACCATGGATATGAAAATGAAAAACTTCTATTTAAAACTATTCCAGAGATTGACTGTAGGGGCATTTACTCTTAGGTTAAAACCTATGTTTTGTATCAAATCAATTATGGTTTCAATGGGAAACTTTTATGGCTAATTTGTGTTTTACATGTTGAATATAAAAGGTTTTTTTCTCTCTCATTGTTTGAGACCATGGATATGAAAATGAAAAACTTCTATTTAGATCTATTCTAGAGATATGGCTAATTTGTGTTTTACATACATTGAATATAAAAGTTTTTTTCTCTCATTGTTTGAGACCATGGATATGAAAATGAAAAAATTCTATTTAAAACTATTCCAGAGATTGACTGTAGGGGCATTTACTCTTAGGTTAAAACCTATGTTTTGTATCAAATCACTTATGGTTTCAATGGGAAACTTTTATGGCTAATTTTTGTTTTAAATGTTGAACATAAAAGGGTTTTTTCTCTCTCTCATTGTTTGAGACCATGTATATGAAAATGAAAAAATTCTATTTAGATCTATTCTAGAGATGTGGCTAATTTGTGTTTTACATACATTGAATATAAAAGGTTTTTTCTCTCTCTCATTGTTTGAGACCATGGATATGAAAATGAAAAACTTCTATATATTTAAAACTATTCTAGAGATTGATTGACTGTAGGGGCATTTACTCTTAGGTTAAAACCTATGTTTTGTATCAAATCACTTTTGGTTTCAATGGTTTGTTTATTGGCTAATGTGTTTTTATCAAATCACTTTTGGTTTTGAAGTATATTCTAGAATCTTCTGTAACCACTTATTAGGCCTATCAATATGTAATTAGAGCACAATGAATATGAGAAGTCGATACAATTACATGATCAAAAATTAGTAGAGATAAGCAGTGTTTCTATAATATGGGATGACTGGTTAGATTACATGTTTCCATAGATTAAGCTTATTCAGTAACTAATACGTAACCATTACTATTATTACTAAAAGCATGCTTAAGGATGGAGTCTTTGCTAAGGAGAAAAGCATGCCTTAAGAGACAATCCAAACTTTGCTCAATAAGATGCAAGAATTCACAACAGATAAAGTTACTTTATGTGTTAACTCCACAAATCAGTATCTATCAATATATGTTATTTGTGTTTTTAAGGCTGGAAATTTTATTAGAACCAGAACAAAGCTGGCTAAATTGGCCAGTCAGCCTAGTTCAAGGATTTTCGTAGGCATAACTGTCCACTCAACCAATTACAACCCAATTTTGGTCTAAACTGGTTCATAATCCATCCTAATCATGTCTAGAACTTTGCATATTTTTATTTAAAGGTTTGGATTCACAGACTATATATACATATATAAAAGAACAGTCCAATTCTGATAACACTCACACTTGCTAGTATAAGATGTATCATTAAGCATATAAAGGAAATGGGGGGCAGAGGAACAAGAGTGAGTTGTACCGTGAATTGAAAATAATAAATCAACTCCATGAAAGTTACTTGTTGAAATCGTTACCTTGCTGTTTGTGCTCAACCTAGTATTTCTAAATTGAGTTCATTAATTGTCAACCAGGGTTGGTAAACTGCTGAAGTGTGGTGCACTGTATGTGCCTAGGTATTTGTTCCTCACTACATTGTGTTTTAGTGTTTTTATGATGTTTTTGGTTTTATGATTTTATGTTAAAGGATAAAAGAGCTAAATGTCGAAAAAGAGAAGTGGATGGTTACACTAAAACAGAGTAAAAACCTATTCTAAGCTTGTGTAAGGCACTAAAGGACAGAAAATGCAAAGCTTGATAATGACTCCTAAATCACAGCATGAATTCAGTAACTCAGAGCATGAACTTATCCAATTCAGTCATTAGAGATGTGTTGGAATAGCTTGGAAAAAAAAGACAAGTGTAGTGCAAATGAGGTTCTCCTAAGTTAAACAAATCATCTTACAATATTACAAAGAATCCCATCCATGGCTAGAATATTTGAACACTGTTTGGAAAAGGCTACTTGTAATCACAATAAGATATCTACTCTAAGTTAACTTGCAATGCTAAGATGAATTCATTCTGCAGCTTCAACTTGTCACCACTAAGCCTTGTTCACAAGTTAAGAATTTTCTAGAATAATTTTGGGAGAAAGACATATTTTTGAAGTGACAAAAGAGTGCAGAACAATCAAGACCTTAAGCTAATGTCACTAGTTCTTGTTCATGTAAAGATGTTTAAATAGAATTTCAAAACAAAATTAATTTGTAAATAATTAAGGTCGTGAAACCTAGTTTTGAGAGCTTACAATGCAATGAATGACACTGAACTAGAATGCAACTGATCAAACCTAAAACATAGTGACCAAAACTAAACTAAGATGCCATTATCCTAACTTGAAAGACAGTGGATTGGAACTAAACTAAAATTCCACTAATCTAATTTGAGGTACAGTGAACAGAGTTATACTAGAGGGCCATTATCAAACTTGAAAGATAGCAACAGATTTAAACTAAAATGACATCTACCTCCGGAGTATTAACTGAGCTTAAATTCAACTAAGTCTATGGAACACTACAACCCTACTTTGTTTAATATGAGTAATGTTTTGGAACAGCTTGTAAAAAACAAGTATGGTTGTGTGATTCAATGCATAAGACATAAAACATAAATTCAATCAAAGCGCAGAAAACTCTGAAACACCACCACAGCTATGTCTCATCCGAAATTAGTGATATTTTGGAAAAGATTAAGAGGAACAGGACTAGCTGTAACAACTGATGTAATTTGAGCACGAAAACATAAAACAAAGTAACGCAACTAACTCCTAAATACTACAGTTAGGCCTCATTTCATATTAGTAGTCTTTTGGAAGAGTTTATCAAAACAAGACTAATCTGTAGCATCCAATTCAAATGAATAAAAACACAATTTATTTAAACTAGGAATGCAGCTACTTATCTAAAACTGTATGAATAAGGCTACTCAGGTAGCAGGGGCCCTCTACCACCTTCGTAGCACGCAAAATATACTTTAAGATTGGCTCAGTGCTTTCAACACAATGATGCTTCTTTCATTAAAGAGAAATTACTTCAAAACAGAGTATTTCAGATTTCTAAGATCTAGCAGCCAAGAACAAAATCTAACCAAAATCTAACCTTGTTCCTCGGTTTCCTGAGCCATATTTATAGCAAATTTACATAACCATATCTGAGATAACATAGGGATAATGTCTTTCCATATTAAAATCGAACTAGAACTCTAATGGCGGCATCGTAATATGATTAAGGACATCTGGACTGTCCTTGTCCTATTAGGAGTCTATCTCCTAGTTTGAGTTCCCACGTGCATAACCACCTACAGAATTCCGTTCAATCTTCGTAGAGAGCAACAAATGATGAGGAGATGATGTGGAATATGACCATATGTGCTTTTCTCTAAGATGACACCTGGAACCTGCGTAGACATGAAGACAGCTGCAGAATCGGCAACTAACTACAGAATGTCTGCATTCTGTAGCTAGGTGTAGTCAAAAAGTACTACAGCAACGAAATCATGAAAACATAGCAAGTTAGTCAATATATGAATTCTTAAAGCAATTTTAAATAATCTTATTGATCATTTAAGCTTGAAATTAATAATGGACAAAGGAAATGGAGTGGAATATGGTGGAAGAGAAAAACATCTTTGGAGCTCAACATACCCCCACTGCTAAGTTCTTGCATGTCCTCATGCAACTATTCCATGAACTTTGTGGCCTTTGCAAGGAAATCCAACCCTCTTCTTCTGCTTTGCCTGGCAGTCAATGGCCTTCTGGGCTTCCTAATGACTAGCTTGAATCTTAAATTTGTGAGTGCCCTGGTTAACGTTTTGTTCCTTTTCTTCAATTTTTCACTAGTCTTGTACAGCTTTTGCATTTGTAGATACAGAGTTGAATTCATATTAGTTTTCAGTTTAACCTTCTCTCTTAGAATTTCATTCTCATTCTTGATATGCCTGTTGAGTATTTCTAACTTATACTTATCTCTTCTTAGCACATCTATTTCAGACTCACGTGGGCTAGGAGTTCTGTCTCTCCTTTCTGAAGCTCTCCTCTCCAATGTCTCAACATAATTGTAAATTTCTTGTTGTGTTGGGTCTATTTCAGGAGCTCCTTCATCAAAATCTTCCTCAGTAGGTGTCTCTTCATCTTCTATGTTTATAACTCCAGTTTGTTTAACCTTTTTTTTCTTTAGTATTCCTCTAAGTCTGTGGCTCCTTCTCGGTTGAGATGACCCTTCTCCTTTTTCTTTGGAAAATTTTCTTATTATCCTCTCTTTCTTAAGCTACTTCTTAATTTGGGCCAATTGCTCAGAAATAATTTCTTCACTTCCTTCTTGTATTGTTTTACCAGTTTCAGTTTTAGTTTTGGAGGCTTTCCATCTTCTGCTTCTCTTTGTAGGTTTGTCTTCAAGTGGAGGTTCCTTGGGTTCTTCAAAGTGATTTCTCACTAAGAACTCTTCCCAATTATCTCCTGTCCTTCTTAAATGATGTTCAATCAAAATTTTGACTAAACCATGCTGGTATAAGGTTGTTTCTAGAAATTGAATTCTCTTTTGAACACTTGAGGACATTATTTTTAAACTATGAAGTAAAAAGAAGGGCAGATTGATCTCCTCGTCTAAAAAGTGCATTATTAACCGAATATGGTAAATAAAGAGGGTACCAAATCTTCCTTCACATGTTACAAATTTTTGCAAGACAAGCAAAAAATTTCTCCATTTACTCTTTAGTGCAGAGCTAGGAATACCTTTCTTAAAAATGGAAACATCCATACATGGTGACTTGAGTATTTGTTTCCATGCTTTATTATGGAACTCTTTTTTCTTGAACCACCTTTCTCCCTGTCTAGGAAATTCTGTGGCTTCTGCAATAAAAGCCTCTGTAACAGTGAATTTAATATCTCCTACCTCGACCTCGGCTCCATTGAAGGACCGTGCAAATGTTTTAGTCACCTCCTTGTGAGAACCACTGAATTTTTCAAAGAATTGCAACCAGCCTGCTTGCTGTAACATTTATCTGATTTGTGGATAGCCTTCCAAGTACTTAGTTCCAACCGGTTCAGTCCTCACTATAAGACCCATAACTTCTTCGTTTCCAACCTTTAAATTGCTACTCCTCTGTTCACGGTGACAATAGCTTCAACCTTCAAATTACCACTCCTCTGTTCATAGTGACAAATGGCTTCAACCTTCAAATTACTACTCCTCTGTTCATGGTGACAATGGCTGTTAACAAGTTGTTTTTGCCCCACAGATGTTTCCTCTGTTTTTCCAGACCGAAATAGCTAAGAATTGGCTACGGAAAGAAATGATATAGAGTGGTTATGAAACGAGTGTAATGTGGTGAGGTGGTTCATATGAGTTGAAAGCTAGCACGAAAGAAAGACCGCGGAGATATTTCGTAAGGAATTCAAAAATCATCATTAAATGCTTTGGCTTAGTAATGTGACTAATCCAATCACTTCAACACTTTAATCGTTTAGATTTTTAAATGAGGATCGGATATGGGATTTGGAATGGCGGAGTAGAAGGATTTTTCATGAGAGGGTTTGTTAGGCATGATCAATATAATTAATTAAAACAACTTTTTGAATTATACATAACTAAACTATGCTAAAATTTTCATGATTTGTTACCATAATACTTTCATACCTTTGCCTTTGCTTTGATTTTCTTTGTGGTTTTGATATGCCTTGTCCTCAATCATTGATCTTTAGTCCTCATAACTCTTTTGATTTTGATTTTTGTATTGAATATGCAGGATCAATCTGTTGCTAAATCAAATGATTACTGAATAGTGCCTTCAGGTTCTCTGGCTGCAGAATATTTGTCTGGCTGCAGAATGTCTACTGGCTGCATAATGTCTGACTGATTGCAGAATGTACCTGTAGAAGTCTTGAAATATGAAATGGAATGATTTGAATCATAAATGGAATTATGGAAGGTTGTATGAAATGGAGAATGAAATATGGTGTGATGGGGTATGAATTAAGTGAATAATGGAATGGAATGAATCACAACTATGAAGTGGAATGAAAAAAATGGCCTACAATTTCTGATGTGTATTATTCAATTGCAGAAAAACATCAAACTTAAAAATCTGGGATGGAAATGAGGTGGATCATGGCGTGAAATGAATGAAGTGTAGATGAATGAATGAAATGAAGTATGGATGGATGAATTAAATGAAGTGGAGTGAGATGGATCATAAGTGAAATGGATCTGCACTTATGATTTTGTAATAGCTGCTTGCAGAAAAAAAACAAAATGGAAAAGTTAGAGTGTCAGAAAGATTCTGATTTTCACTCTATCTTTTCTGTATAAACATGCTAATCAGTGATTAGTTTTCATGTTTATACTTTATTTTTATTTTTTATTTTTTATTTTTTATTTATTATTATTATTATTATTATTATTATTATTATTATTATTATTATTATTATTATTTTAATTATTTTTTTTAATTTAAAAAAAAAAAAAAATTCAACATCTGACTCTAAAATTCAATTAAGTTGATGAAGAAGAAAAATTCTTCTTCATTAACTTCACATCATTGTTTTCCTGGAATCTCTTGACAAATTCTTCTTTTGAAAGTGGCTTGTGATAAAGCTTCAATCTATGACCATTCACAAGAAAAGTGACCTCTTCCTCATCTATTGTCTTGATTTTTATTGCTCCATTGTCAAAAATTCTCACAATTTCATATGGTTCAAGCCAATGTGTTTGGAATTTACTTTGAAAATCCTTGAACTTTGAATCAAACAAGAGAGCCCAGTCACCTTCTTTGAACTTCTTTTCCTTGATGTAGTTGTCATGCCATCTAGTCCTTTGCTGCTGGACTATACTTGTTTTCTGAACTGCATCTTGTCTGATCTCATCCAATTCATTAAGCTGCTCCAATCTGTGCTTTTGTGCCTCTGTTAGATCAAGTCCTAGCTGAACTACCATTTTGAAAATTTGAATCTGGAACTCTACGGGGAACAAAACTTTTTTTCCATAAACAAGTTCATAAGGAGTATGACCTGTTGTGCTTCTCCATGTAGTTCTGTAGGCCCACAAAGCTTCAGGAAGCCTGTCTGCCCAATCTTTTCTATGTAAATGAACAGTCTTCGTTAGGATTCCTTCAATGAACTTATTAGTAGATTCCACTTGACCATTTGCTTGTGGATGATAGGGAGTAGATTTTTTGTGCCTGATTTTGTACCTCTCCATCATTTGTTCCACTAGCCTTGATGTAAATTGAGCTCCTTGATCTGTAAAAATTTCCATTGGGACACCAAAACGAGTAAAAATATCCTCGTAAAACAAAATTAATTACATATGCTTCGCATAGAAAGTAATGGCTTGGCCTCTACCCATTTGGTAACATAATCAAAGGCAAACTACTGCTGCTTCTTTGCCTTGATGGAGGACTAATAGGTCCTACAAAATTCAAAGCCCATTTTTCAAAAGGTTCAATATGTACCGAGGCCGCAATGGCATCTCAATTAAGGAGAACGTTTCCACCAACTCACACCTTTAACATAATCTTTAGCATCTTTAAAAAAGGATGGCCATAATACCCCAAATGAAGGATCTTATAAGTTGTCCTTTTAATGCTAGGTGTCCGCCTACAAGGTTCATCATGACATGCTTTGAGAATCTCAAAGATCTTATCTTCCCGACACATCTCCTAACGACAAAATCTGCTCCGTCTCCTGTACAACTCATTAGCAACCCATGAATATTTTGCACTGTCATAAATGATTTTTCTTTTATCTCTTCCATTCATTTTTGAAGGAAATTTCCCTGAAACTAAATAATTAGCAATGTCAACAAACCAAGGAGTCTGAGTAGAAATTGCAAAAAGATATTCATCAGGAAATTGATCTTCAACTGGGGTATTGTCTTGGATGTTTTGGAGTCTAGATAAGAAATCAGCTACTATGTATTGTTTTCCAGGCCTATCTAGAATGGTAATGTTGAATTCTTGTAAAATCAATAACCATCTTATGACTCTGCCATTAGTGATTGATTTATTCATTAGATATGTAATTTCAGAATGATTTATGTGAACAAAAGTTTCATAGCCTATTATATAGTGTCTGAATTTTTTTATGGCATGAACAACAGCTAAAAACGCTTTTTCAGTTACAGTATAGTTTAACTCTGCAGGAGTCAAATTTTTACTGGTATAGTAGATGGCATAGGAATCAGGTATTTTTGTCCCAATACTGCTCCTAGAGCTGTATCTGAGGCATCTGTTGAAATATGAAAAGGTAACTTCTAGTTAGGTCCCCTTAAAATAGGTGCTTCGGTAAATTCTTGTTTTCAGTCTCAAGTACAATCGGCAACGATTCCATTTGAATTCACAAAATTTCTTTGGTAAGCAATTTAAAGAGGGAGATGCTATCTTGGTGAAGTTTTCTATAAACCTCCGAAAGAATATCCTTTAAATCCTACAAAACTTCTGAACATCTGACAACTTGGAATAGATAAGTTAGAGATGACTTCAAATTTTGACTCATCAACTCTAATCCCATCCCCTGAAATGTGATGTCCTAAAACAATTCCTTCAGAAAACATCATAAAATACTTCTCATGACTTAGTGAAAGATTTGCTTCTTTACATCTCTTTAAAACTTTTTCAAAGTTTTCTAAGGCTTCTTTAAATGTGTTTCCATAAACTGTGAAATCATCCATATACACCTCTACACAATCATGTATTAGATCTGAAAAAATTCCTAGTACTACCCTTTGAAATGTTGCAGGTGCATTGGATAATCCAAATGGCAATACTCAGTAAGCATAGGTACCCCAAGGACAGGTAAATGTGGTTTTTTATTGATCTTCAAGTGCTACTTGAATTTGGTTATAACCACTAAACCCATCTAAAAATGAGAAGTACTTTTTTCCAGCTAATGTATCTAACACCTGATCTATGAAAGGTAAGGGGAAATGATCTTTAAGAGTAGGTTTGTTTAGTTCTTGGTAGTCAACACATACCCTCCATTTACTCATTTTTCGGGCACAATTACTAAAGGAGATACCCACCGACTATCCGAAATATGGGATAGATAAAGCTGACATTTAACAATTTTTGCAATTCTTCTTTAACAATCTCCCTAAGATTTGGATTCATATGTCTTTGAGGTTGTCTGATTGGTTTACAATTTTCCTCTATGTAGATGTGATGAGTGCAAGTATTAGGTCTTATCCCTTTCATATCAGTGTACTCCCATGCATATGCAGAAGAATGTCTCTGTAATATTTTGACTAGCTCTTCTTGTTGAGATTTCTCTAGGTTCTTATTTATGTTTAAAGTTTTTCCTGGAAATATCTCAATTGTAGAGCTGCCAAATTTATCCATGGAGTAAAGAGACATCTGTCTTGATGATAAAAACTAAATGTTGGATTCTTCTTGAAATTTTTCATGTTTGTATTCCGAAGAGGATTCAAAGTTTTCTAAGGTATTCAGAATCTGGCTATCTTCACTAATTTCTGAAATTGTGAAGAGAGGTTTAAGTCTTCTTCATCCTCTATCCATCGAGTATCATCTAATTCTGTAATTGTTCTTGCTAGAAGATACAAGGTAAATTTCTTGGTTGAAATACCATCAGAGATGTACATATCACCAGATCTACAACTAATGAAATCATCAGTTGTAGCTAACCAAGGTCTTCCCAATATAATAGGATGCCCTCCTAGATTATTCTTAGGAGTTAGGATCATGAAATCCACAGGGTACTCCCAAGAATCTAGGGACACTGGAATGTCTTCTATTACCCCATCAGGTTTGATCACAGATCTATCTGCTAATTGTAATAATGTGGGTGTAAAGAGAAGATTAGGAAGTTTCAGTTTATCCATGATTTGTCTACTCGTGATATTGATTGCTGCTCCTAAATCAATGAGTGTGTTTTGAATCTCAATTCCATTGATGTGAATTTTAACAACTGGATTTCCTGGGTCTAGATACTTTGGAATAGCAATCTTACCCATCATAATGTCTACTATTTTTCCTGCCAGTTGAATTTTCTTTGTCTCTCTTATTCTTTTTCTTGTTTTATTCATGCTCAACTCCTTTATTGTCTTTGCCAAGATTGGAATTTCCTTAATAGCTTGCAGTAATGGGATCTTAATACAAACATTTCTCATCTCATCTAGGAAATCATAATTAGGCACCATAATTTGTTTTTCTACACCCCTATCAATTTGTAATCTCTCTGGAAATGGAGGTGTAGAAGTAGATGTTGATGGCTGCCCTAATACAGGAGTTGGAATTATTGGTTCTTTTTGTTTTGATTTTTCAATGTTTGGGTCTTGAAAAGGTTTGTTCTCTTCAAGACTTTTATTTGTCCGTAGAGAATATTCTTCAGAGTTGTCTTGTTCTTGTATGATCACAGAAGGTTTCCTCTTTTCAAGTATTCTTCCAGACCTAACTTGAACATCACTAAGGTCTAGAGGAGTAATTAAATAAGTTGGGAACTATTGGCCTTCTATCATGTATGTATTCTGAGGATTATTATTGTTGGGGTTTGGTATGGGTTGGGCAGGCAACTAATTTTTTTTCTGAGGAAATGGTAATGGAAGTGGTTGATTTTGATGTTGTAGATTTTGGTGATTTGGTTGAGGATTTTGTTGAGAATTTTGTTGAGGAGAGAAATGTGGATATGGTGGATAGGGTGGTGGATATTGATAGTACTGGGAATATCTTCCATAAGGATTTTGTGCTCCTTCTGCCCAAGTTTGAGATTGATTTTGAAATTTGGGCCAACGTTGCTGCCAAGAATTCCAATTTCGTGGAGGTTGATTATAAATTTGATCATGGAATCCTTGTGTTTGAGGTCCTTACCAAGGTCTTCTAGAGACAAAATTGAGAGGTTCTGTGGAATTTGTAGGATTTTCCTCTTGAAAGACAGCTTTAAGACCAAGGAGTGAAGGACAACTCTTGGTCTCATGTTTCTCTGAGCAAATTACACAAGTCTCTGCAAATTTTGCATCTAAAAGACACTCTCTCAAGTCATGTTTCTTTCTACATCTGGGACAAAATATTGCTAAGGCATTTGATTCAGCTTTTTGCTTTTTTTGTAATTTGAGGGTGTCTATTTGTTCACTAAGACTCCCTAAAATATCAGATTTGAATTCATCAAGCATATGTCCTATTTCTGCCCTACTTACTATCCCAGAAGCAGACTTACTTTCCCTTGCAAGAGCAAGGTCTCTTGGACCTTTCACAGTTTTGGATTTCCCTCTTGAAAGGTTGATACATAACTCAGTTATTTCAGGTAATGTGAGCTGAGATATATCCCCTTTTCCCATCATGTTAAGGATATCTAACCATTCATCCCTAATTGTCTTCAACAAAAGAGCCTTCAAAGTGTCTTGGTCTAAGTTTTCCATTTTTGCTCTTTTGATGTTGTAATGAAATCTCTCCAACAAATCTTCCAAGTTTTCATCTTCTTTTTGTATCATCTTAAACACTTCCTCCTTATGATTGAATGGCATACAATAATCCAAATACCTCTCTAGAAATGCTTGTTTCATGTCTTCCCATGTCCTAATAGAATTGTTGATCAAACTCATAAACCACTTCAACGCTGCTCCTTTCAATGTTGAAGGAAATAGTTTAAGTTTTTGAGCATCTTGTAAGTAGTCATAAGTTCTACAAAAGACTTCAAATTCAAATAGGAAGCTTTCAGGATCTTCAGTTTTAAGTCCATAAAAGTTGGGAAGGACAGAGGGTGAAATTTTTTTCATAGTTGTATTGGTTTCTTCATCTACTATAGGAAACCCAAAAGAGCTTCCCATTTCTCTTCTACCTCTTCCTCTACCTCCTTCACCTTCTGCACCTCTTCCTCCTTCTCCTCTACCTCTACCTCTAGCCCCTCCAAATAGTGTGTGTTCTCCATTAAAGACTCCTCCTCCCCCTTCTTCTGCCATAGTTGATTCTTCTGTGGAAGTGGAAAAATTTGTGTCTCTAGCAGGGGTCCTTGAATCTTCTTCTAAGACAGGTTCAGTAGATGAAGTGGAAGGTATTTTTGATGGAATATCTGATCTTAAGTCTTCTAGAGGTCTAGGATCAGTGCAGGATGGAATGTAGGTTTGAGTTGGAGGTGTACTGACTCTTGATCTTGGTGAAACAAGTGGTGTTCTAGGAATTGAGCTTCTGCCTCTTATGAATCTACCCCTTGAGTCTCTTTCTCTACGCATGTCATTGTTTTTGAGAGTTAAGAAACAAGGCTACCTAGTTACACTTCCCCGGTAATGGCGCCAAAATGTTTGTGCTCAACCTAGTATTTATAAATTGAGTTCATTAATTGTCAACCAGGGTTGGTAAACTGCTGAAGTGTGGTGCACTGTATGTGCCTAGGTATTTTCTCCTCACTACGTTGTGTTTAGTTTTTTTATGATGTTTTTGGTTTTATGATTTTATGTTAAAGGGAAAAAGGACTAAATGTTGAAAAAGAGAGGTGAATGGTTACACTCAAATAGAGTAAGACCTATTATAAGCTTGTGTAAGGCACTAAAGGACGGAAAATGCAAAGCTTGATAATGACTCCTAAATCATAGCATGAATTCAGTAACTCAGAGCATGAACTTATCCAATTCAGTCGTTAGATATGTGTTGGAATATCTTGGGAAAAAGGACAAGTGTAGTGCAATTGAGGTTCTCCTAAATTAAACAAATCATCTTACAATATTACAAAGAATCCCCCCCATGGCTAAAATTTTATTTGAACACAGTTTGGAAAAGGCTACTTGTAACACCATGAGATATATATTCTAAGTTAACTTGAAATGATAAAATTCATTCATTCTACAGCTTCAGCTTGTCACCACTAGGCCTTGTTCACAAGTTAAGGATTTTCTAGAATAATTTTGGGAGAAAGACTTATTTGTGAAGTGACAAAAGATTGCAGAACAATCAAGGATTTTTAGGCTAATATCACTAGTTCTTGTCCATATAATGATGCATAAATAGAAAGTCAGGGCAAGAGCAGTTTATAAGCAAAGAAAGTCGTGAAGTCTATGTTTGAAAATTAATGCTACTGAAAGAACAATGATGAACACTGAACTAAGATGCAACTAATCAAATTTAAAACACAGTGACCAAAACTAACTAAGATGCCTTTAATCTATCTTGAAATACCATGAACTAGAGTTGGACTAAAATGCCACTAACTAATTTAACTTGAGGTATAGTGAATAGAGTTATACTAGAGGGCCATTATCAAACTTGAAAGATAGTAACAGATTTAAACTAAAATAACATCTACCTTCGGAGTACTAACTGAGTTAAAATGCAACTAATTATGTGGAACACTACAGCCTTACTTTGTTTAATATGAGTAATGTGTTGGAACAACTTGTAAAACAAGTATGGCTGTGTAATTCAATGCATGAAATATAAAACATAAAGTCAATCAAAACACAATAAACTCTAACACATCACCATAGCTATGTCTTATCCGAGTTTAGTGATATTTTGGAAAAGATTAAGAGGAACAGGACTAGCTGTAACAACTGATGTGATTGAACACGAAAGCATGAACTTCAAAGAAATACAACTAATATCCTACAATACTACAGCTACCTCATTCCATATTAGTAGTATTTTGGAAGAATTCATGAGAACGAAGACTAATTCTGTAGCATCCAATCTAAATAAATAAAAACATGAAATTCAGAAAATGGCTAAACTAGGAATGTGGTTACTTATCTAAATCATATAAACAAGGTTGCTTAGGTAGCAGGGGCCCTCCACCACCAAAGTAGCACGCAAAATCTACTTTAATATTCGCTCAGCGCTTTCAACAGAACAATGCTTCTTTCATTTAAGAGAATTTACTTCAAAACAGAGTATCTCGGATTTAACAGCCAAACACAAAATCTAATCAAAATCTAACCTCGTCCCTCGATTTCCCGAGCCATATTTATAGCAAATTTACATAACAGAATCTGAGATAATACAGGGATAACTGTCTTTCCATATTAAAATCGAACTAGAACTTTAAAGGTGGCAGCGTAATATGATAAAGGACATTTGGACTGTCCTTGTCCTATTAGGACTCTATCTCCTAGTTTGAGTTCCCACATGAATAACCACGTATAGAATTCCGTTCAATCTTCATGGAGAGCAACAAACGATGAGGAGATGATGTTTAATATGACCATATGTGCCTTTCTCTGAGATGACACCTGGAACCTGCTTAGACATGAAGACAGCTGCAGAATCGACAACTAGCTACAGAATGCAGACATTCTGTAGCTAGGTGTAGTCAAAAAGTACTACAGCAACGAAATCATGAAAACATAGAAAGTTAGTCAATATATGAATTCTTAAATCAATTTTAACTAATCTTATTGATCATTTAAGCTTGAAATTAATAATGGACAAAGGAAATGGAGTGGAATATGGTGGAAGAGAAAAACATCTTTAGAGCTCAACACTTATGGCGATATGACTTTGACATTTAAAGCAGCATTTTTTTCACCATTCAGTTGCCAAATAAACCAAATAACTGCTCTAGAGTGGGTTCTTCAACCCAAAATGAAAAAAATAGTGCAACAAAAAAAGTGATATTAAAATTCCAAACAACTGGCGAACTCTCACATTAGAGAATCTCTGTGAATGTTTTTAATGAGACATATTCAATGCAAGTCTCCTCTCTTGCTAAGAAAAATTACTTTTACAGCTCACAAATATGTAAATAAGGTAAAATCAAGTACAGCTGAGAAATTTGGAATTTCAAAAATTCCACTCTAGCACTGCACCTATCTAGTACAGTTTATGATATTCCATAAAATAAGCAGTAACCAATTAAAACTAACACCAAATTTGAACCTGTAATACCATAGGTTATCATTATTGGGTATTGTATTTGATGGACGATGAAGGGGAGTAAAGAAAATCAATAGGACACATGTTAGAGATAGCACTACTAAGAGAATAGCCCATATTATCCATAAATATAATTCAAGTAGTGGGGAGAACTGTGGACTCAGACCATACAAGTGATAACAAGAGACCCTAATCATTACAAGAACAAGAACAGTGAAAAGATGCTACCATATTTCCCTAGAGTCACTCTGCTTACAGATAGGAACCAAGCTAATATCAATAATAAATGTGTACTATCCTTGTAATGTAATCATTGTTTATTTATAGCTCACTGTTTTTTTTTTGTTTATGACAGGTACTATATCATTTTACTATATCGTGCAGTAATGGAGACCACATCAGTACCTATGTAATAGTAATAAATACCAGTAATAGTGATACTATATTTTTTTTCTCCCAGATTTTTTTTTGTGATTCATAACATATTTTGGCATCTCTAATATGGAGAAATTACTTACTTGGAGCAACTCCTGAGCAGCAATTCACGGGCGCGGGCGCTAAATCAGCAACAGAGCAGCAGAGTGCCAACAGACTATGCGAAGAGAGATGTGCCACAGAAACTCAAACATAAACCCGCGAACAGACTATGCGAACAGAGATGTGCCACAGAAACCCACAAACGTACTATGTGAAAAGAGACACGCGAAAACGAGACTCATTCGCAGGTGATATATTTATAAAATATGAGTTCGGCCGAACTTTTTTTAAATTTTGGTCGAACCAATAGTCCAGCCGAACTAAAAGTTCAGCCAAATTTTTAGTGTCGGTTTTCCCATCTCTGGAAAAAATTCTATTTTCCCACGTCGTCAGTGTGCCGTCAATATAAACGACAGAATGAGTTCGGCCGAACTTTCTCAAAAGTTCGGCCGAACTATTGCCGAAAATAATTTTCCT
Source organism: Pinus albicaulis (assembly GCA_034641835.2). NCBI lineage: Eukaryota > Viridiplantae > Streptophyta > Pinopsida > Pinales > Pinaceae > Pinus > Pinus albicaulis. The sequence continues at coordinate 1,270,927,360 of CM076580.1, read as the reverse complement.
CCCCCGATTCTCACAAAAGTGTAACCCAAGTTCACATTTTCACCCTTATATTTCGATGATTTGATACTAAAAAGTGATGAGAATCTGATCAAGTCTTTCAAAGAGGATCTTGCAAGAGAATTTAAGATGAAGGACATGGGGCTCTTGCATTATTTCCTTAGCTCCGAAATTTATCAAATAGATGGGGAACTGTTTGTCTCTCAAAGAAAGTATGTCAACGAGATACTAAATAAGTTCCACATGGAGATCAACAAGCCCATGGAGAATCCTCTAGGAGATAATTGGAGGAAGGAATATGCTGCTTCAGGCAAAGTGGTAAAAGCTACCATCTACAAGAAATTTATGGGTTCACTCAATGTACTTGGTGAACACACAACTAAACATGTGTTATGTAGTAAACCTGCTTAGTCAAGCAATGCTTGGGCCTACCAAGCTCTATTGGAAGGAAAAAAAACATGTGTTGAGATATATCAGAGGCACCCCCCAGTTTGGTCTTTGGTATAGCCAAACAGAGGGAGTGACGCTTCAAGGTTTCACAAATGTAGATTGGGTAGGGAGCGCATCCAACAGGAAGAGCACATGAGACAACATATTCAATATTGGGTCAATAGCAGTTTCCTAGTACATCAGGAAGCAGAAATGAGTTCCACTCAGTTCAGAAGAAGCAGAGTACATCGCTGCTAGTCGAGCAGCTTGTGAGGATATATGGATGAGGAAGATCCTTGTTGGGTTTTTTGGTCAGCAGATGGTTCTGACAATGTTTTACTGTGATAGCTAGAGTTGCATCAAACTCTCGATTAATCAAATTTTTCATGATAGGTCTAAGTATATTGACATATGCTACCACCATCTCAGAGACTATTTGCAGAGGCAGATTTTTCCATTAGAGTACATTCCTATATAGGAGTAGGATGTAGACATCTTGACAAAGGAATTTTCAAAGGGCAAATTCGAACTCCATAGAGGTAGGATCGGGGTATCATATAATCCCTTTATTTTTGAGAGAGCGTGTTCAAAATGGAAACAAGAAAGGTATTCTAATTTAATTTCCCTTGATCAAATTAGAACAAAATTATAATTCCACATCACATGATATCTTGAGTTAACTAAGTTAGTTTGACCTAGTTGGTTCAGTTAATTCGAGCTGAGGGTCTATCTAGATTCGTTTAGAGAATCTCCTACATTATAGGAGCCTTTGTTGAGTATATTTTGAGTTGTAATTAATTAACTTAACTTATCTAAGTTAAAGTTAGTCTAAATTGTTCTAACTGATGGAGGAATTGGAGAGAGGTCAAAACATGGAAATTAGATTTAATTCACATGTAGTGATCAATCACATAACTAATAAATCAACCATAAATAACTCATGCATGTGAGTTCTTAGATAGACCCAGGTGAAATTAGAGTTCAAGGGAAATGTACTATGTCTTGTATAATCATCCAATTGTAAAGGCACTGCATGGAATCAGAGGAAGAGCCTTCATGTATTGCACAATAATTATTGGGGGGTTTCCTTGTTATTATTGCCTAATTACCCAAGGAAATAGGGATTCCTGAGGCCAAGAAATTGGTTAAGTATTGAACCAAGTTTTCCTGGGAATCAGTGAGACATATAGAGATAGTGCAAAGAGTGTCCAATCCTGGGAAAAGAATTGTATTGTTCTCATATTTTATAACTTATGCAATATACAGATAATGGGGTTTTTATTCGAGGATTTCCCAAGAAAAATCTTTGTGTTGTGTGACTGAAATTATTTCTCTTTCTTGTTCATATGATTTTGCAAGTGTAAATGGTTTCCCCAATCTGTTGATTAGATTGAATTATTTTGTTTTAGCATATTACAAATATCAGTTTGAATCTACATGGATTTTCTACAAAAAATCGTGAGTGAAAAAGTGGCCAATGATTAAAAACTAAGTTGTTTCATCCACATTCATCTATGTCCCATGCTTGTGGCCCAATATAGTGTTACAATAACTTATTTCCCTTTAAATTTTCAGGTCTATAATGAACCCTCTAACATTTAAGAAGACCATGTCTGTTATTGGATTTCTTGAATCATCAAATTTGTTAGAAATTACATTGAGTTTAATTGATGGCTATAACAAATAATGGCTAGAATTTAGTTTCACTTGTCTTCCTCTAAAATAATCACACAATTATTCCATGTTTCTTACTAAAAATAAAATATATTTTCATTTTCTTAGATAGAATAAAAAATCCAAATGTAATAACTTGATTTTCCAAAGGGATTATGCTTTCGATCCACAAGTAGGATATACATTTTTCCATTATATTTAGTGTAATTTGTGAAAATATTCTATCTGCAACATCAAACTACTTAATCCCACCTTATGGTATCAAACAACATGCAAATCAAGCCAAAAAAATTTAACAGATACGATGCTACATGCAACACAATATAGGAACTAACATATTGAATTCACCACCACAAGTACTTAATTTGTCTCGTTGCGAAATAGAGGAATATTTAAAACTATAGCCTATTTAAGCATATCTAAAATGCAATGATCACCTCAAGTTATTAAATATCCTTACCAACATAAAATAGGTGGAATTATAAGTAGAAATGTGTCGTTTTAGCCATATGATGCGCATTTAATTCAAGTAAATAAAATAAAATGAAACATGCATTATCCTTTTACAACACTTGAGAATGTTTTTTATCAATGCAGAAATCAAGAAAACTTGAATTTCTTTTTTAAGGGAAAAATAACCCCAAGTTAATTTGAGAAACTCATTCCCGTTTGTTGGGATTTGGATTTTTAGTTAATTGAGTTCTTATAGTGTAAGTTAATTTGAGATATAAATATTATTATTTCAATCATTTTAATTAACTTGCATTTTTGTAAGAATATCTATTATTTGTTGTAATATTAAGAATTAATATCATATAAAATAGGGATGACTTACTAATAAGAGGGTTCACTAAATTTCACTAAATGTTCAGCCATTGGCCATGATTTCTTTAGCATCAGGGTTTGCACCACAAATATGTCACGGGATTTTCCAAATGAAGCCAAATGCAAGCCTGAGGCTATTTTGGTGAAATAAATACCCAGATTCTCATCATCTAAGTCTAAGCAATGTTGAATAGGATTTTTCCTTAGTGATAAAGTTTGGCACAGTGTTGTGATGTATTACATGTAAAGTTGATTTTTTATTTTTTTTATTTTTTTGACTAAAATACATAGATAGTTTACAACAAGGTTCGTTAAATTATTTTAAGATACCTTTGATGGACACACTAGGGTTTGAGCTATATATTAACTATGTCTTATTTATAGAAGTGAGTTTGAGAGAGAAAGAAGTGAGTTTGAGAGAGAAAGGATTGGAATAAATTGTTGATGCAACATCAAAAGATTGAATGCCTCATGTTTTATCATAAATTTTTGAAGAATAGTGGACGATGCTAAGATGAAATGTGGACTAGGGCATGTTACCGAGTGGATAGATCGGTTACATGGTCAAGCTATGTAATTGACATATTTCACAGTGAAGAATAGCTTTAAAGTGGGCTTCCCCTTGCATGCCCAAGTTTCCCACTATAAAACTATGGCTCGTAATTGATGGGTATGTGCTTCGTTGATGCTTCTTCAATGATCTTGTTCCTTCTTGTAATATGAGGTACACAAATGGCTTAATTATGGGCATGGGTTAGGTTAACAATTACGGAAATGTTGGAAAGCTTAATTATGATAGAACATGTAGGATATGTTGTAGTTATGGTCTAATACTTTGGAACATTTTCTACAACATACTAAGTGTCCTCAGAATTTAGTGTCCAACAATATATACACTCATTGGAGTGCAGTCTCCTAGTTATCCTTCTTTAAGCCTAAACAAGGATGACCAAAAACAGGGGAAAGTATTATCGTGTCAAACGAATGACCCTAAGTCTTACCTATTAATGTAAGAGATAATAAACTTTCAATTTCCAAAGCTAAAAATGGATATCTACATATACACAGTAAATTGTGCACGTTCGTTCCACCTTGAAGTAAGGAAGGACAATCACTTTTCTTGTAGAAATAAAATTAGGCCCTTTTCACCTTTCAATCACAGAAAATTTACATTGTTCTTGAATCTTTTGTCATTGTGTCAAAAATATGATATGAATTCCCATTTTTTTTTCTTTAAATAGAAACTAATAACTAGCATTGAATGGTAATAGTTATTATTTACAACCAGCAAAAAAATGATAGAATGGAAACTTTTCCATGAAAGAATATTGTTGAAATATTTCATAAAATTACACAAAAAGCAATCAATAAAAGTGCATAATCACATTCAATATAGGTACCAATTATTTACATCTATCCATGTTGGAAATGTTGTCATTGATGGCAAAGGAGATGGCAAAGAGAGAAGCAAAGTGGCCGAGAGGTGGCAGAGGCAGTAGAGAGGTAGCAGAGGCAGGTAGCCGTGAACTGAAGCAAAGAGCTATTCAAGGTGCACAGTAGTGAAGAAGAAGTTTAAATGGGTCTATGATGTTGTAGTGAGCAATTATGTGGTGTGGTGTGAGTCGATCAGGTTTTAAAAAACAGTGTTGATTAAATAAACTCTATGGCAAGGCTTTTGTGGTGTTCTGCAGATAATTGAGGAAAATCCATATCCTGTTCAGAGGCAGAGTTAGAGAAGGGCTATTGATTGTGAGAATATGGGTAAAACCCCGTGTTAAAGACTTAATATGTGAAACGTATGCTTGAGGATTGTTCTAAATCTCTATGTAAATTTTACATGTATTCTTGATCTGATACTGGAGGAGGAATGGTTGAGCTCTGTGGGCAAGTTGTGAACTCTGCGCTATTGGTTAAATTAGTGGTTCTGTGTGGAAAGAATTGGTTAAATGAGCCTTTTAGGAATTCATTTGGTATAATTGTGAGGCCTGGTAAGGAAATCTTGAAGAGTGTCAATTTGGGAAAATATGTATCGATTTTATAGGGAGTCATCATACAGAATTTATTGGTTATTGGACGCGTTAATTGGTGTGGAGTCTACAGTTTGTGCTTTGGAGGAAAGCGCTTCTGAAGAGCTTCATCTTGTTAATTGAAGCCCAGTCTTTGGTTATTTAGAATCTTTTAATTCCTCTCACAAGCCCATAAGAATTGAGCCGGTTCCTTTACTGAAATAATTAGAGTCGATTCATTTTATTGAGTTATGACAGCAAGCACCAGTCGAATATATGTTCTGGTGGTGAATTTCCTACATGAAGAATTTCATAGAATCCATGCCTTTTATCCTTGTGAATGGCAATTTGAGTCGAGGCGTTGGAGCATTGTCAAATAGTAAGGTATAGTGGAGAAGTTAAACTCTGTGTTACTCAAAACAAGCAAGAAGTTGGAGTTTAAAATGAAGTTAAGAAATGAAGCAGAACCATAAAGGAGAGGCGAAACTGTAAGGAACAGGGAAAGTGAGATTCAGAGCCAGCTTGTGGGTTTCACGCAATTCATAAGCGGTAAGCTGATTTTGAAATAAAAACGTGATTCCACAGACTGGACGACGCGTGTCCAAAGGTGGTTTGTAAAAACCACTTACATCGCGTGATTTCTGAGAATTAACAGCCCTACGCCTAAATTTCGTGATAACGCGCGATGATCATTGGATTTTCCAAGACGACGCGACACTCAATCAGCCATCGGATGTGTGTGGTGTGTTAATTGGTGGGCCCGAATAAATATCTATATGGGTGTTGGCATTTTAATGTCGTGAAGACTTACGTTGTGTTGCGTGGGCCCAAGTAGTGGTTTAATGTTGGTGGTTGGTTTTATTTGAAGTCTGGGTTATATATATATGGTGGACATTCATATCTGGTGGCTTTTTAATTAATTAGCACTTGGGTTTTAATTCTAAGTCCAAGGTTCATTGATGTTTCTTTAACGTTGAGTTGTGGAGTATATATATATATGTTGATATATATATATAAGTGGTGACGCCTGGGTTGTGATGGTCAAGTCATGACTAATTCCCACGAGAGGAGGCAGATATGTATGCAATTACACGTAGTGGGACCAAATTTAATACTTTGGTAATAAAAATAATGAATTGAACTACGAGAGGAACCTTGGATGAGGTAGAGACTATATAGTAGTGCTGGAAAAGAATATGAAGGGTTTTATGGTAAGACTTTTCAAAGGGCGCATTTCATTTGGAAATGAATTAAAGGTGTGGACTTTGGAACAAGTGGGTTCTAACATATGATTTCATAATCATATACAAAAGGAAGAGAATTCTCCATACAGAGAAAGGCCCAATATATATATATATATATGTATGGTTGCGGAATTAAACAATATATATGTTTGATTAGAGTTTTTGGCCCGGATGTGAAATACTATCATACGGTGGGCTGTTAAAGTGTTAAAACAAATGAAAACTGATATCTGATACAATATATGTTACCGGACCATAGAGTCAGAATGTGGCTTTATATAAAGCTATATATGCGTAATGGAGATACTTTGGGTTTAAAACAAGTGAAATATTATAAGGTGGGACCCTCACGAATCACATTAGAGTTAAAGTGGAACATCGGAACAAACCATTGAAGGATGTGATTGCGATTAATCACATCGGAACATTTGCAAAGGAACCAATCGCATCGGAGTTAAAGCGGAACATCGGAACATTTGCAAAGGAACCAATCACGTCGGAGTTAAAGTGGAACATCGGAACATACCATCAAAAGTTTCGATTGCGATTAATCGCATCGGAACCATCGCTAGAGAAATTTGAATCTAGGTTGATTGTTTGGGTTTATAACCATTGGTTAGTTCATCGCATCGGCAAATAGATAAGTTAGATATTGTGGGCATGAATACATTAAGTCTTGTTCCAAAGTTTTGATTGATTGATCTGAATCTTTGTGAGGTGGATGTTAGCATATGGTTCTTAACCATAAAGTTGTAAACCCCAGGTTTGAAGAAAAAATTAAAGCTTCCACATAATGTTAGAGTCTGCCAGATTTAAATTTATCTGGGTAAAACTGGAAGCGCATTATTTTCAGAAGCATAGAAATTAAAAGGTTGTGAGTTGCCCATATTGAAATAAAATTGGGCATGAATTAGAAAGCGGATTTCATATGCACTGTCAGAAGAATATGTGGGTAAGCAGGGACCCCACCATCAAGGTGGAAAGTTGATTCAAATACTCATAAGTGTATTGACTGAGGTTTAAAGTTGGGATTAATAAAACTGTAGAGAACATAAATGAAAGTATTGGCTGAAGTGCAATTATTCCAAAGACAGATACACAATTACAGTGAAGAGATGAATATGCACAGGAATGAAATTGTGGTTTGACAGGTGTACAGGCATAGAAAGCTAGAGAATATGCAGAACTGAAAAAGACAGTGAACAGAGTATGCATAAAAGTTACATGAAAATTGCAGATACATAATTGTAGTGAATAGCAGAGGTAGGCAGAACAGTTACCTGACAGCAGCAGAAAAGATAAAACCAGCAAGCCAAGTGCTAGAAAGAAGACTGAGTGAAATTGATATATGTAACTGGAAAAATGAATGTAAATGGTTTTAATTTTTTTATATTGGTTGTGATGCATTAGCAAGTCTCCGGTAGGAAAAAAAAACTCCACTGAAAAACTTAAATGTATATAAATTACTATATTTTTCTGAATGAGCTAGACAAAGAAATGAGAAGGCAGAAGGAAAAGAGTTAGGGCTATTCACTTCGAATTCCCTGTGGAATACAAACAGTCATGAGGAAAACTCTATAAATGATATCACTTTGATATGCATAAGGTGTCAGAGAGTGAGGTAAGCGAATGCAGAAATGAAGCAGTAAGGAAGAGGAGAAGGAGGAGCTGATAGAGAATCCAAGAAGATGTTGAGATGATGAAGGGCAGATATGAGGACTAATGGATAGCAGAAGAAAAGGTACAGAACAGAGCTGATATCCAAGGTAAATCAGCAAGTGTTTTTCTTTTGAAAGAGTAAGGAAGTTGGAGCTTCCCTATCAAGTTGTAGCTTGATAGATGTTAGTTGTAGTTGACTGAGGTAGGAGCCTCCTGTAGGTTGTAGCCTGCAGAAAATAGATGGGAGTTGGTGCTTCCACATCAAGTTGTAGCTTGATAAAATGTCAGTTGTAGCTGACTAAGGTTGGAGCCTCTCGTAGGTTGGTGCCTGCAGAAAATTGATGGGAGTTGGAGCTTCCTTGCAAGTTGTAGCTTGCAGAATTGAGGTAGGAGCCTCCTGTGGGTTGGAGCCTATAGAAAATCAGTGGTGAGAGGGAGTTCGAGCTTGCCTTTGCATCACAACAATAATAAGATGTGTTTTTCTCCCTTTATGGGTTTCCATTTATATCTGGTGTCTATGTGCATGATGTCTATGTTTTGATATGGTATATCTATTCTATTAATACTTGTTGCTCACATATTAAGACTACTAGTACATTTTTTAATCTGCTTATTAATTGTTGCTCACAAATAAATATTCCTCACACATTATGTTGATCATGAAATGAAGGTGTTAATAAAGTTTAATGAAAAGTTTTAAAAGTCCATGAGTGTGTTAAACTGATTCACCCCCCCCCCCCTCTCTCAGTTTAATTAAGGGTTCAACAATCCATACATTCAACATACAATTTCACATAATCTTTCCCCATAAATCGTGGGAATGTGATGAGGACAGTACTTCATTTGTAGTTCTTCTTACATTGTACCTGGTTTTTTGTGACTTCGAACTTGGTAAGGCTTCCAGATAGTGTCAAAACCTACACTTGGGTACTAATTTCTACTAATGTAAGCCTCTAGGCACACCTCACAAGTTTGGTTCATTACTAATAGTGTGACTTGTTTCTTTTTTATCCTGAAGAGAGAGGGAAACAGGCAAAGCTGAAGATTCATTACCAAGACCTTTGACACGCTAGGTGTGGAGTTCATGGAGCAATTGCCAAGAGTCAACTATGTTGTGTGAACAATGTCGGGCTTTATTCCACTCGAGGCTTTCTAAAACCAGCCCTGTAGAATCACCCTCATTCTCAAAATGGGAGTAAATAAGGATTCCGATGAGTGCTTGAACTTGATCGACATGGAAACATAAGAGTATTTTCTTTACATTTCTTTCAACAACAAGAATTCCATTTTGAGCGCTCAGACTTAGGAGTTGACCATGGGTTTGGAGGCCACTGGTGTGAATTTCGTATGGATTTTGCAGACAACGTCTAGCTCTATATTGAAGACATTCTCGTTGGCCTAGGAATTCCTTGGGCTTCTGTGTTCGTATGGTGGTTAAACAACAAGGCTTTATTGTTCTATGGTGGTCACTAATATTGAGAATTTTCGCACATCCTACCGTTGGTGGCATTCTCCCATAGTATCGATCAAACGTCATACTAGAGACTATGATGATGGTTGTTACCATGATCACCTAGATCCTCTTCACAGAGAAACACTTCAAATAGATATTTCTATCGATGAGTTCCATATTTTTCAAATCCTGAAATTGGTTTTTTTTATCAGATTCAAGCATCCAAACAAATCATATATATATATATATATATATATATATATATATATATATATATATATATATATATATATTTGTCCCAGAATATTCAACATACTATTAAGCCCAAAAAATCAACTTCATGAGATATAATTCTTCTTTTGTCTTAATTTTTAAGTTAGTACAATTAAATTAGTATTAATTGTAATTTAGGATAATAATTTAAATGTTTAATGACAAATATAAATTTCAACCTTTAACCAAAAAAACTGTAATGAAAAAAATAGTGATAATTGTTGGAAAAGCAGAGAGGAGAAATACAAAAATTGACACACATAAACTATATGATTTGCAACTCTTTTATTGATCACACAAAATTAATTATTACAATGAGATATTAAAACTTTTTTTCGAGTAACAGCTCACCTAAAATAACTTCACATGCACAAACACTCTAAATTCAACTTTTCCAAAACTATAACTTAACTTAAACTCACTCGACTTGACTCACTTAACTAACTCTCCAAATAGCCAACTCTTGCATGCGCGAGTAATTACAATTTCTAATGCTCCCCCTTAATTAAGACCGTATGACTCAACATAAATCAAACATGACTTAATCTTGACTTAACTATGTCTGCTAGGCTTACAATAGAAATTGACTCAATTATAACTCAAACATGCCTCCTCTTTTATGTCTCATCTAGGCTTAAAATGACAAAACTTTTAAAATTTTGCATTTTCTTTTTCACTTCTTCCAAAATCTATATCCTCAAAATTGCTTCATTCTCTATTGTGTGTTATTGTTGTAGGCCTCATATTTATTTACTTGTTTTTGTTGCAATGTTTCTTTGACTTGTCTTGAATTTGATCTGATTTGACCTTCTATAGCTTCCTTTTCACTGATATGTTCCACTATGGAATGTTCCACAACTCTCCATCTTCACACTGTCTTCTTCACTCTTCTTCTTGTGATTCATATTCCTCACTTTATTTCTGTCATATTTCTTGATAGAAGAATATATGTTCTTGACTCCATTGTTGAAAAATGGTTTTAATGCATACTTCCATGTTTTCAAAAACTTCCATATCATTCTCTTCACTTTCATAATCAGGTATTTTTTCCTTTTTCCTGTAATTTTCACACTAAAGATCATTATTGACCATTTCACTCAATTCTTTTATTCCAGTTGTTGCTTTAAGATTCTTATCGCTTTTTTCAATTGGATGATGAATCCATTCTTCAATGAGCTTCAAATTTGCATCAACTTTGTTTTCAACTTCTTCTCCCATGCTATTTTGAACACTTGCATATTAAGAAATAATGTTAAAAACATATTTATTATGATCTTCAGTGAGAACTTCCTTCTCTACCTCTTCCTTCTCTGCTTTATTTTGTAGTGAATGAAGTTTTTCTTCCACTGTTATGTTTCCAGTAGATATTCTCATAAAAAAATATCCAATCACTTCTTCTTCATCATTAGTTGCTGCTAGGTCATACAGTGCTTCATGAGATGTTCCAACTGCTTCATATTTGTTGCTACAATGGAAACTTCAACCTTAAATTTTTTTACCAAATATGGCGCTTACCATATGACCACAATAAATCCCTATTTCAAAATAGAAACCACATATAACATCAACATAATTTTCATTGACATTATGGTGGGATATCTGAGCATGCATGAGCTCATTCGCAATTTCAACTTCACCAAATCCATCAATTGTGGTTGGATTCACCAATTCACATCTCATTTTGGAGTCATCGTCCACATGTATTTCGTCAAAGTGGGATTGGCCATCATGTGCACCATCCATGTTAAAGTGGAGTCATTGAGAATTTATATGTTGTTGCTCTGCTTCAGACCCAGAGGTTTTAACTTCTCGTTTTGCAATCTTTGCTACATATTTTTCATCCATATGCATGTCTGCATAATGGGTTTCAATTTTATATTCTTCACGACTATCATCCACTTTTGAGTGGGATTATCCGAGCTCTATTCTCCTCTCATATTCTTGCTCATCTACTCTCAGATTTGCAACTAAATTATTTTCTTGTGACATACCCTACTTCATATCACTCCTCCTTGCACCAAATTCTTCTTCCAAAATCTCCCATGCTTCCTTGAAATTTGTAGTTTTTTCTACCTTGCACATAACTATTTCATTCATTCCTTATTGAATAAAACTCAAAGCGAAGAAACCAATAAACATAAAAAGTGAAAATAAATCCACACTATACCAATCAACCATAATTTCTTCATTTTATTTTGCTACACTTCTCAGTGCCTTGACTGGAACCAAATGCACAATCCCCAACTTTAATGAACCAATTTAGTTACTCAGGGGATAGTGTCATTGTCGCTGTACATACCTTGTGGGGTCCGTGCACGCTTATCCATCTGACCATGCCGTGTTGAATGCGGTCAAGAATTTGTCGTGTAAATAAGAGGAAGAGTTTGAAATTTCATTCCGAATGTGTTTTTTTTAATAAAAAACACATGTATAATTTTCCTTATATTTAATATGTAGGCAGTATACAATATTAAAATAATATATCAATAATAGAAACTTGCTAATATTATGATAATAAAATATATTTTAATTTTATTTCAAAAGTAAAAGAAATAAAATTTAAATATTTATTATATATAAAATAATTAAAAAACCATTATTATTATTATTATTACGGTATATTTAAGAAATAATGTTTATTTAGGGAGTGGTTTGAGGATTGTCGGAGATTTTTGAGCGATTTTATCAACAACATTCTTTTAATTCAAGAACTGTTTGATTTCATATGCACTATATTAGTGTGAAGTATTTTGGTTTTGGAAAATATATAGTAATAATTTTTGTGTGGTGTGCGATTTTGTTTTATTTCTTGGTATTAAAGCCCTTTTCGGCTTAACTCTTATGAGGAAGGGTTTGGGAAAATGGGAGAGCAATAAGTTTTTTTTTGGTTGTAGATTAAGATGACTGTAGGAGAGGCATTCTTACTATGTGTGTATTTTGTTGTGAGATAGTTGCCTCAAAATTGCACCAAGGAAGATTTGGAGAGTAGTGGATAAGTTGATGCTAGAGTCGGTCAGTAGTTGAATACTAAATATGACAGTCAATTCTCTTACTATATTCCAGATTTCTTATCCTCGACAACATCGAGTTTGTTAGTGTCAGGCAGGGCTCGATTCCTTCCTCTATTATTTTCACCCCTCACCTCAAATTTTATGTACCACACCTTCTATTTTGTGCCATTGAAGGACATAAGCATCAGAGGTGACTGGTTCTCAATTCCACCTCTTGTTATTAGAAGTGGAGGCATGATATTTGACTCTATAACCATCATTACTCGGCTTCTTCGTGAGGTATCTTTCGAGCTTCAGGCCTATGTCAATATTGGACACCTGCTACGACCTCTATGACCACAACCAAGTGAGGGTTCTGATGACAACATTCCATTTCCATAATGAATATGTGGTTGTGAGCGACATGGAGTTTTTAGTTCCCATCAAGAAGAATGGAAGGTCTTAGGTGTGCTAGACATTCGCACGACCATCATAGTCAGATCGTTTAAACATTATTGTGTATTACCAACAACATCGAATGTGAGTTGCTTTTGATACGGTTGCTGTAAGAATTGGCTTAGCCTCTGCATCCTGTGCTTCTTAGCACTAGTCCAAAAATACTAGTAAATTCCCCTACCCTCCATTCTATTTCAAGTAATTATTCATGGTGAACGTTTATGATGATATTTTTGTAAATATCATCATAAATTAAAAAGGACTCATAACTACAATACAAAGATGCAGCAGAAATAATACTTATATTGTTAGATTTTTCTAGCAGAAATATATTATTTATTTTATATTGTTAGATCCTTTCTTTTATATATATATATATAACAAATAAAAAAACAATAAATAAAAACAAATATATTTATATATATCAAAAAAAAAATAATAAATAAAAAATATATTTAAAAAAAAACATATAAAAAATTAATTAAAAAAACACATTTAAAATATTATAAAAAAAATTGGTTGTTGCGAGGGTGGCAGGAAAACTCCACCCCGACAATCACCAACACATTATGGGCGAAGGTAGGGGGAGTTGTGCATAGCCCCCCCAGCCCTGGCCCGCGACCCTTTAGCAATTATGGCGGTGGCAGGTTGATTGGTTGTGGGTATGCTGGTTTGATTCCGAGAATAGGCATGCCACCAACACAACCACAAAGGGGTCATGGGCTAGGGATGGATGAGCAATGCGTTGCTCCTCTTGCCCTATCTCTCAATTCCTTAGCGACTATATTTATTTTTTTTAATATTTTAAATGTGATTGTTTATTATCATTTTATTTTACTTATTTTATGGTTTTTTTATTTTTTTTAATATATATATATATATATATATATATATATATATATATATATATTCTAGGCTTGGTATGACCTTTTCATTCATTCATTATCGTCAAAGGAAGGTTACAACCATAATTACGATGTTTAGTGGCCTCAACCTGCCTATTGGGAAGCCAGTTCTATTGGCCACCGAACAACATTATATACCATCCAAAATCAAAATAGTTTAAGTCTGTCTAATAGTGCCTTATAGGTATGATTTTTTTAAAACCATCTACATCCTAAATACCTAAAATATAGATAAATAAGTGATATACACATCATAGTAAACTAAACAAAACATGTACTGCCATATCCAGGCAAACTACTATTCGTTATTGGATTCCACATGAGTTGGCTTCTTTTCATTGGAACCTGGTAATTCAGACTAAGGAAGATACAAAATGTGTTTTTTAATGTGACCAAGGCGAACATTCTATTGCTGAATTTGGAATTGGAAGAGTTGAAATTATTTCTCAAATTCCTGAAAACATGAATCAAATTTGATAGAGCTTGTTGGAGAGGTCATGATAGGTCTAGCCACAATACTTTTCATCATCCGGTAGAGATGAACAATTTTTTTATATTGGGTGGTGTGGTCTCCAATATGTCTGAGGTCACAGACTAAGTCACACCAGTCTTCTATCTGCACTTCCACTTCTACCTGCTGATTCAATTCAACTTCCCATGTTGAAATCAATTGCTTAACTTGGGTCAGAGTGCCTATATGATAGGCCTCGACTGCCACTCTGATGATTTGAGCATCGTTTTTTTTAGCAACATCTTCTCGACTACTGGTACGAGGATGGAACACTGCCTCCTCATTTTCCTAGTTGTCTGGGGCCTCGGCCACTTCTTCCAGAAGAATTGGCGCTATGGGATGAATGAGAAATTTGATTCGTGAACTAAAAAAAAGTAGCTACAAGCCATTAACAAAACAAAATGACCCACAATCTAGAACCAAACTATCTTCTTGCAGTTACATTATTTACCAAAAATTTGAGTACCTAACACAGTACCATAACATGAAAGCAAGGTACAGAAATTGTTAGGCTTGAACCTGTCAAAGTAACTAAGGTTTGAATGGAACAAGCGCCATTGATGCACAATACCGTATTTCAGCTCCCTAAGCCCAAGTGAATCGATATAAAAAGAGATGTTAAGGTATGTCTACCGCCTTAAAAACAAGTCTCCATAGACCAGCTCCCTGAGCCCATTTTTAGTAAAATATACACCACAGTCTCAATAACATAGATAAAGGGAATTTAGACTCATTCCCATGCTCGGGACCAACAATTCAATGATATAACCAATATCTATGAATATATAGTCATCCACTAGAAGACTCCCAACCAAATATCGATAGTACATTCCCTTTCGAGACAAAAGAATGCAGAAGAAGATGGATAGAGCCATCAAAAAAGAAGAAATTATGTAAGGCATAACAGCAAAATATTTCTAGTTTTCCAAACATCGATTCCCATTACTTACAAGTATCATATTGCATAGGTTTCCATTTATATTTATAGAAATAGAAGAATAAGCAAACCACGTTGGGAGAGAATGAATAAATAGAAGTGCATACCTAACAGAGGAAGAAATGAACCAGAGAGCACCAACTGCATCCAAGAAGCAAATGGTATTGGACTACCTTGCAAACTAGAATATGCCTAACAAGATCCTTCGCTCTTTGCAAAAATCCAAAACCAAATGTAAAACATATAGATTCCTCGGTCGATGAGCCCTCACTAGCTAGAGATTAAAATCCCAGTGGCTTGTCTCATCACACTTAACTCGTCCCATGCGTGCTGCCACTCCACATTCAAGATCGAGCATGCGATGGTGTGGGTCGACCCACCCTCCTGCATTGTCATCAACTAGTTTACACATGAAGGTGACCCTGAAAAAGACTATGACCTGTCTCGCATCCCGATCAGGGACTTAATATATATTTTAAAATTTATATATATATATATATATATATAGTCTCGCTTTGTAGTAAATATAAACTTGTTGTGCCATACATACAAGCATATGAGGTCTTACTCTACGAATATATGTACATGCACCTGCAGTGTTCTCATTCTATGGTATCCCATATATATTTTGAATAGTGGTGTTGTATATAAACTCGCTCTATGGTGTAATTTATCAATGGTGGTCTTGCTCAGCAATGCTCTATATATATATGAACTCGATATATTTAAAATCGCTCTATGATGACCATATATATGAACCCGGTGGTCTCGCTCAACAGTGCATTTTGGAATTTGAAATATTTAAATTCACTCTATAGTGGCCATATATATGAACTTGATGTATTTTAATACTCACTTTATGGTGGAAGAGGGGGGATTAAACTCGCTTAGTGATGTCTCATATATGTAGAACTAGGCATATTTGAAATCACTCCGCTGTGGCATATTTGAACGGTGGTCTCACTTGGAAGTTGAATGATTGTATTAGACTCGCTTTGTGGTGTCCCAGATATGCATACAAACATTTGTGACCATACATACAAGAATTTGTGGTCTCGTCAGATACATACATATCTGCAAAAACATCTCTGGGGTCTCTACTAAGTATGAAATATCAGAGGCACACAATATAATTTTATCAAGTGCATACTTCCCCTCTTACCTTTTTCTTGTTAAGTTTTATTTATTAAAAATATGAGTTCTTCTCAACATATTTCTAATCCCCCCTCTAGCAAAGGGTGGCCATCTAAAATTACGTGAAAGAGTCTTTTTGAGTACATTGAAGCTTTAGAAAAATGAAGAGAAGATAACCTTTACTAGCACATTGAATATCTCGAAAAATGAAGAGAAGAAAGTAAAAACCAATTTAAACTAGAATTACCTATAATGATTGTCAATAACCACAAATCATTAGAAAATAAAATTATAGTTCTCGAGACAAAATTCCAAGGAATGAAAGATAAGATTCAAAACATAGAACATAGAAATGTTGAAGACAATGACACCCTGAGAGATGTGATTAAAAATCTAAAAGAACAAAAACAAAATAAAAAATCAAACCTAAATAACACAAGACATAAATTAGTGTTATCGCCAAAAAATTATCACCTAGTCATTTCTTCCTAGGTTGATCAAAATACACCATGTAGGATTAAATTTACCATAGAAAAAATTCACTTTCACTATGGGAAATAATTTAGTAAACCAGTTTTCCTAAATTATTTCCCATTAAAATTAAAAAATCCCATAAGAATATTCAGATAAATCAGTATATATTTAATATTCTCTAGGAATAATTATTAAATAATTGATAATTATTGTTTAACATTTGACTAAATCACCTTGAAATAATTAAATAAATCACTACTTGTTTATTAATCCTTATTTTTATTTTTGGAATAATTTTTAAACAATTATTTAATAATATTTCAAAGTCACACTTTTCTTAATTCTCCCAAATTGATTAATAAATCATTCTATTTGTTAATTACTTTAACCATTTTTTAAATAAAGATATTTGACCATTTTGAATATATTTTCCCTCTCCAAAAATTAGAATAAAGTATTCTTATTTTGATTTGGTCAATAACATTGTATTATTTTCCATTCCTAATTTGGCTTAATTCATTATTATAAATAGAGGGTTTTTTCATTCATTATTCACCTTGATCATTGTCATCATCACTACTATCATCTCATTCCCTTTGAGCTCCCACTCGGGTTCAAGATATTATTTTCACTTTTTGTTTTTCAAATTCCATGTTGAGAGAGAGAAATAGATTATCGAAGCAGAAGGACATCAAAAGGACCCATCCCATGGATTGGGATCTGCAGAACCATGTTGTAAATTCTTCTCACCATGTGTTTAATAAAATTATCATTCATTTAAGTCCTTCTATTGGATTATTGCACTTCTATCTTATCTTGTTATGTGATTTTATTTACAAGATCTATTCTTTTGCGGGGTTCTTTCTTCTTTTGTCATTGCATATGTGAAGCACAAGAAACAATTTTTTTTTTTTAGGGTCACTTGTCCCTAGTAACTTAAGTGAATCAGTTTTGGTACACTTCTCCAAACTTTTTACACTAACAAATTGTGACTCTGTTGGTGTAGTAATTCAGAACCTTACTGACTATTATTTCAACTATGTTCAGTGTTTTTCTAGCTATTTTTATCCCTCTCAATTTCTAGTTTTAGATTTACTTTATTTTCTAGAAAATTCTTCGTTTATGTTGGGGTTTCACATCTTTCGGCAAGCCTTGGGTACCAATAGAGCAAGATATGACACAATATGGAGCAGACCTATCGAGCAAAATAAGAGGGAATCATGTGACTTTTTTGGCCCAGTTACTATGCCCAAAACACACTTTTCTACCCATTTTTTGCGCTCAATGCACTTTTCACATCAGAATATGCACTTTATCATTTTTTATATTTTTTTTCTTCAAAAATTTCCATTTGTTTTATACTGTTGCATGTGTACAAGGAAGGGTTTTTGTTATTTCCTGATTCACCCCTAGACCTAGATCTATTTAGTCGTTTCTCATTGAGGAAGGAAAAACCCCTAGGGCTTAGAGTCCAACTCCATTCCATCTATGTCTTTACTGAACAATACGAGCAAAAATACATCTCCATATTTCAGGAAGATACTTGCCGAGTTGAGGAGTTTAGGGTGCAACATTTTTAGCCACTAATTTATAAGGTTTTTTCCCCTATTTTACAACCATTTTGTATAGGTTACTTCATAATTTTAATACCTTTATAGTTTATAGTTTCCTTCCCCCCTTAGGATCCCTACCTATATCCTAGTTTCTGGAGCTTCTTTACTATATTTTGCTAGCATTTTCACCTCTTACTTTTGCTAGTTATCTGCACCATTTTGAGGAGGATTTTACCTTTAGATTCAAATCCTTATACATTAGATATTTTGGCCATTTGTGTGTCTTGGAGTTGCTATTTATCCATATTTTTATTAGCTTCTTGATAGCCTTCTTGGGTGGGGGGTTGTGTATTCGAATTGGTTGTTTATCTTGTTGTCCATTTACAACATTATTTACATTTTTCGACACTTAATTTTCAACAGCACATGGCATCATCAAAAATTTCTTAATTAACTCATCCACTTGAAACATTATTTTCACATACTCACAACCTAAGCGAACGTGAGCTTGGTTAAAACCGCCAAGCCAAGAATTGAAACACTACACCTTAATAATTAAACTCATGTAGATTAAACCCACTTGAGCACGAGATCCAAATAATATTTCTATATAGATGCGGGATCAATGGGATAGGATTCCAATCACATACATTGAGACATAGAAGTTGACATATTAGGAAGCTTAAAATCCTTCACCATCCCATGGTCCAATGTCAGAGTCAGTCAGAAACTCGATTCAGAGGGGTTTAAGCTAGATCATGGTGTGAACAGTTCTCCTTGGGGCTAACTAGCCTGTGGTATGGAATTTTGTGTCGTGGTTGATCACCAAGAATCTCAAGACTCGACCACCCCCATGGGATGAAGGTAACATTAGTGGTCAATCTTAGGAAAGCACCCTATAAGACTGGCTATGGGCAGTTGTTGGTTCTGTACCCTACCTTTCTCTAGATAGCTCTGCTTCAGGGGATTAGATTCCATAAAATAAGAAGTCTTTTGGAAGGCCATATCAAACAATAGGTCTAGGACTTGTTTGAGGATCTAGATCACCATTAGGCTAGTGGTTTCTTTTTATTTGATAGGACGTGTTTTCTTGAATTAGAGTAGCATATCATTATAGTTAGTTTGTGCTTGCACCACTGCATTATTGTTTTCTTGTTGTTTGTTACTCTTGTCTCCTATCATCACCCTTTTGTCTATTGAGCCATCTTTGTCTTGACACCATTGTGCCTCTTAGGCGCTTGTCATAGAGACTTTGTGACCTTCACCGCCAATTTCCTTTAGGAAATTTTACTCCACCTCATTCAGTTACAATCCATCCTCCTAGTCCTCCATTGAGTCCCTATATTAAATCTAGTTATTCTGATTCCTATAGTTCTTCCTTTGATTTTGCATCTTCCCATCCCTACACTACCACCATGTTAGGCACCAATGTGGGTGGTGGAAACCAAGGTGGTAACAAAGGTTCTAACCAAGGTAACACCACAAGTGGAACCTCTACCGGTATAGTCACTAATCCTCCCTTGATTCCTTACATAGTTAGTTTGGCCCTCCTTGATTTCAGCCTGCTCATCAAGTATTCTCTTCTCCACAACCGTAATTGGCCTCCCATGCCTACGAAGCTTCTTTATTACATTCCTAAGTTTGAAGGTAATCTTAGAGAAGACCCCACAAATAATGTTTGCTCTTTTCATATGTGGTTTTCATCTAATTCCATTACTGGTGATTCCTTTCATCTTTGTCTCTTCCAATGCACCTTAACTGGAGTTTTTTCAAAATGGTATCTAGACCAACTGCATGCCTCCCATTCCACCTTTGTTACTCTCGCCAAAGATTTTATTTTCTATTTCTAGTTACCTCTCTGATACGACATAGGTATGGAACTCTTAGCCTCTTTCCATCAAATGTCTACCATTCGCCTTTTTTACCATGTCCAAGAATGGCACAGAAGGAGGAAAATGTGTAAATCCCCTGAGTTTGAAGACCATGTGTATATGGATTGGTTTTTAAGAACACTTTTTTCCCCCATATGTAAATATGTCACTTCTCAGTTTCCTAGAACTAGAGAAGAAGCTCTCCATATATCCTTGAAATATAACTTGATCTATGGTCAGTGAGGTTATGTTTATACTATCCTTCCTAATCTTCCTCGGAATGGTGTTGCAAATGTGCCAGGAGCATCTCATGCCATTGACGGTATCGTTGGATCAGTTTCCCACCCTCAAGCTCCACCATATGCTCCACTTCCTATGAGTTATGGCCAACCCCAAGGGGGACCATTTCAACTTACACTTATCCCCCTACCGATCATTCACGTGTCAACTATTACCAAGGTACTAACATGTCATATCCATATCCCCATCCACATTAATATATGCCAGGGCCATTTTCTCCTTAACCTGGCTATTCAAATGATGTCTTGAATCCTTACTATCCTTATGAATCGCGTAGTACTCCAACCCTGTCAACACCAACGCCTCATCCTCCAAATAGGGTGGACAACCCAAGCAGAACAAGGCTCTTAGAACCAATAAACCTTTTTCCTTTTTGCAGAGTGTTTGGTCAATATGCTTGTGAATGTCCCCTTTTACCTCGTATTCATCAAGTATGGGAGTATCAAGCAGTTACTTCTAGATGACCTCAACCCGCTCCTTTGACTCCTCCTCCTGCTTCATCATAACCGAAATTTCTCACCAATAATTTTCCTCACCAGGGATATGTGGTTTCCCAAACCGGTCTAAGTATTGTAGCCACTCAAACCTTCACAATCTAGCCCAAAAAATTACCAAATTCTAATGATGAATTCTGAAGAAATCAACACTGAACAAATTCACCTTTAAACACGGTCAAGCCAATATGACCCATATTCTACAATTTCAACAACTAAATCACAAACCAAAGTCTCCAACGAGCTCGTGTCATCACCAAATGATACCTTACAGAGTTGCTAGCCTAAGGTCGAGGTTCCTCCTAATTAGATCACCAAAGTTCCATTACATCAAAATTATACTTCTTCTAGAGCCTCCCATACCTATAACATAGTAGATGACTTGGCGTAGTCTCTTGTTTCCATGTCGACACTCGAAGTTCTCCAAGACATTGGAGCTTCGCCAGGACACTAGAAGTTCTCCGGACGTGACCATCCCAATTAAAATCCATAATAAATGCTTTAGGCACTATGAAACCTCTCTATGATTGGTTGATTCTTTTCAATGTTGATAACATGCAACATCCCACCTTACTTTCATTCATTTCATTTCAAATCCCAATCTCCATAAAGAATGTCATTGTCTAACGGTGTATCATAAATAAAGGCACCTCCACCTATGTGATGTTCGCTAGTTATTAAAAGAAACTTCGGTCCCCTAACTTTTCCCCATCCACTATCACTCTTTCTGCTTGTGACGGTCATTCCTGGCAGCCCGTCAGTTTATACCAAAATTTTCCTATCAACATTACTTGCAAGAAAATCTCAATTAATATTGAATTCATTAATGCACCTCTACATTATAATATCTTGTTGGGTTGTATTTATACCTATGCCATTTCTGATGTTACATATTCTATGTTTCGTAAGATGTTCTTTCCTCACAATAGAAATATCGTCACTATCGATCAACTAAATAACTATGATGCTTAGTCTGAGACCTCTCCTCAAACCATTATTTCAACTATGACTGATAATCAAAATATCCCTACCTTTACCAACCTCTCTCCTAGAGTTTAAAAAGATTCCATGTTTCTTGGGGCTTATTATGGTGCACCGCCTACCACTTCTGAGCCTATATCTTCTAGTGTTTACATTCTCCAAGCGTCACGGGCTGCAAAACACCTGTCGACTATGCCTTCACAATAGCCATCCCCTAAGCAACCTCCTACTCCCAAGCCAACTCAGCCTTCAAGTACAATTCCTACAGGTCAATTTTTTCCTTTTTTTGGTATCTATCCTAGTCATTTTCATCTATGAATTGTTCCCTGAGGTCTTTACCATCCAGGAGTAATTCCCCTAGGTCATTACCCATCCAGTAAAATACCTTTCTTATTCTCGCCACGAGTAATGTTTTCTACCCATGTTAGGGCAACGATGAGTCTTCCTAACATTACCTTGGGGATCCCCTAGTATGGTACATTGATCGTCCTGAAAACACTCCTCCTAATCAACTGAAACTTTACACAAATTTGACTGTGGTTCAACCTATTCTTCCTCCCCCTACCTTTGCTTTCGTTCCAAAACAACCTCAACAGGAAGCCACTCTTGTTGTGAAAGCATTTTCTTATGGGTGAAAATCCCATAAAAATCAACCAAATACAACACACCATAGCCAACTCCAACTCCTTCTAAATCACCAAAGCCTACTCCTCCATGTGCTTTGTGTGATGTTGTTGGGCATGCCACCAATAATTGTCCCAAACTCCCTCAAATTAATACTGTGGTCTCTGATACTTTCCCAAACTCTAACCTTCCTAAGGTCCATATGACCTTACCTAAGTCTACCATGAAGAACAAATACCTATCGACGAATCACCCCTATGATCTTTGTGATAACTATGGATATTATTCACATCACTATCCCCATATCGAAGATTTTCGTGATACACTTCAAGTGCTTTTCCAAGCAGATGTTTCTCTTACTGACTCCACATCCCCTCTACCTACAAATTATTTCCCCACTACTGAGATAGAACAGGAGGTTTCCCAACCATGCATTATGATTACCCCTGCTAATGTCTTGATGACAAATAGTTCCACTCGTATTCTCTACCTATCGTTATCCATTGGATCGATTTATTGAGACTCTGTTATAGTTTCCTCTTATGATTTTGTCGAACCTTCCTCATCAAAAATTTTGGTCTCAAAATCGATAGGTGTCACATCTACTAGTCATCCCTCCAACCCTCATCGTGATGCAAATGTGAACCTTATATCTCATGAGGATGCATCATGTGGTCCCTCTTTCTCCCATCCTCCCATCTTTAAGTCTGATGAGTACATCATTGAAGCCATGACCACCCCTGATTACCCTAGGGTTGATATGCACCATTGTGTGTATTTCCTTCTAGAAGAAACCTATGATCAATATGCTATGGATTCCAAAGAATTCATCCATGGTGAATTCGATTGGTTCAAAAACACCATTCCTACACCACATGCTTTCAAATAAGGAAATATTGCTAGCATTTCCCCTTCCATAAAGATTAAAATTTCGAATAAAACAGGGGTTGAAGAAAATATCACGTTCAGGGTACAGTGTTCCCCGTAAGAAATTGAATCTTACACCAAGTTATTTAAAGAATTTCGTGATGTTTTTACATGTTTTTCTTTCGAGATGCCCGAAATTGATCCCACCATTGTTGAACGTCACATCGACACTTGTCCCGATGCCATTCCCATTTTCTAGAAATAGAGGCCTATCTATCATTCCAAATGAGATGCTATTAAATTTGAAATCTATAAGCTCAAACATGTTGGTTTCATTTATCCTATTGAACAAACCTCATGGGTGTCCAATCCTTAACTATTCTTCAATTGTTTTTTTGGAACATAACACCAATGAAGAACCCATCTCTACCCCAAAACCATGTCCCTTCGTTTAGAAAAAACTCCATATCCTTCTGTGTATCAAATTGGACAATGAAGAAACCTTTGAACAAAAATAAATGTCACAGTCGAGTGTCCATGAAGAGAAAACCCATTGGGTTCTCTCCAGCCTAGTATCGTAGAGATGTGTAACATATTATAGAGTTTTTTATTCGATCAAAATAAAATTAAAATAAATATTAAAATATGGTAGAGATATGTACCTTAATGTAATGTAAGCATTCTAACGCTGTGAAAATAAAGTAAAAATTAAAATTAAAATAACCTTATGTGATAACATTTTTACATAGTCACAATAAAATGAAAATAATATAAAAGGTAACGTTAAAATACAAACAACTTCATGGTATTCACCTATGGTATTGATCCATGGTATGGGAGCCCATGGTATTGACCCATGGTATTCATGTAAAATAGTCCATTTAAAGAGGGAAATTAAACTAGTGTAAATCCATTTTAAGTACAAATCTACCAAGCATCAAGATGAATCAAATAGCTTGAGATATAAACCTCTTTTAAAGTGATAAAAAAATTGATCTCTCTCGACACAATAAATAAAAAATTATAATATTTTTCCAAAAAAACATCCACTTAAGAAAATGTTTGCTAAATGAAAACATCAATTTGAAAAATGTCATGTACAAGAAAAATACTATAACATAAAGAAAAAAAGAGACATGACATAAGTGATGTTAGGCTAACGAAGAACATCAATTTGAAAAATGTCATGTAAAGGAAAAATACTATAACATAAAGAAAGAGGACATGACATAAGTGCAAGTCTATGCATTCTACGTACACAGTAGAGAATTTTAGGAGGGGTCCACAAATTTTTTAAACAGCGCGCCATGTGTGTTAAGTTTACACATTTCATAAGCAATACGTCTCAATAGTCTCTCCAGATTTTGGGTCACACAAAAAGTCATATCTAAGACTCAAAAATGATAGCATCCTCAACAATATTACGAATTATTGCTTTCAAAAGAAGTTATATGGGCACAATGTTCGATTAATTCACGTAATATATTGTTGAATGTAAAGATATTTTTTATACGTTGAAATATTTAATTATTTTACATAATATATTGATTAATGTGTATAGTTTTGTTGAAAATATATTTTTATCATTTAAAATAAAGGAAATGAATAAGTATGTAGTTTCTTATTAATTATATTAATAAAAATATTAATTATTAACAAAAATATTTTAAAATATTATTTTAAATTAAAAAATTATATAAAAATAATTGAAAATAAGGAAAATCATACTATATAATATGGTGTTGTTTACAAGTGACATTTTTTGAAAAGTTTTTTAGTTTGTTTTTTTATCAATTTTTTTTAGAAATTACAAGGGGATTCATTGAAATTATAATTTTGGTGGGTGAATTTTTCGCAATCTAAGTGTCCTAGGGGTTTATGAGGGTGTCGAATCCACATATGCAATAAAAAACCTAGTTTACAAAAGAGAAATCAAGATTTCACCACAATTTGTTTCGTCGGATTCTGGCCTAAAATTCGTCGGAAACACCAAAAAGTCTCACATATAGACAAATCGATATAAAAAATGTATGAGGTCTTTTTTACATTAAATACAAATGTGATGAATAATTATATTAGTGTTTAAAAAGAATTTATATATGACGTTCAAAAAACATTTATAAAAAAAAAACATTTCAATGTTAATTATAAATAGAATATTTCAAAATATTTAAAATCATTTTTTCAAAGAAATGAACCGTGTAATATTATTCATTAAGAAGGAAAAATAAAATTACATTTTACATACGTTTTAAGCATTTTAGAAAAAGGCCACACGACTTTGAGTTAGAAAGTAAAAAGCAAGTGAAGCAAAACATACAACAAAAGAAATGTGAAGTCAAATGTGGAAATTCACACTTAACTTCGATTTTTTGCTTTTCTTTTTTTACACTTTTTTCCAACCATCTGATCATGGTTCAATAAGAATAATTTCCAATTCTCTTCCTAATTGCATATCAAAAGCTTCTTTATCTAAGTCTGACTTTCATATTTGCGAGCTCTTTTTGTGCCCCCATTCCCATTCGATGCCTGAAAACCATCATATTCAGTATTCCTCTAATTAAGGGTAATGCACCTTGATTGTGTCGTAACGTCCCTAACCAACTGGTTTCCAGGTTGAGTCAATGCATCCGATTCTGAATAAACATAATGCATCTCCTTGGTATCTTCTTCTTATGAGAGGTCAGGCTTTGAAAATTGCCATCCTTTTGGCCTATTGGACTGATTCTTTTTTTTGGGGTTTTTTTTAATCCTATGGACATGTGTTATGTGACGCAACAAAACTGAATTTGGACCCCAAGGAGAAGTTGGTCAACTGTAGCGTGGCTCTGTCAGCGTTTCCCTTAGTTTACCCCCACGGTTCTTTATTTTCTCTTTTATAAATTTATTTATCAAATTCGAAGAATTTGACAAATAAATGCAACCAACACTTTGCGAATTTAAAATATATCTCCCGGCTTATGTATATATTTCTCCGAACCTTATAACTAATGGTTAACCCTTCGCACTTTATATTAATACTCCACGCTTTCTAAATAAATGGCTTATAACAAACCCTTGAATTTTGATTTATATCCCCGAATAAATAGTTCAACACTTTATAACTAATTGGCATCGCAATAGCCCTTCGGTCCGGGCCCACATATGTATCAATGGTTCAATCAAATGCTTGTATCGTACCTGACTATCCTCCACGCACCTTTCTTAAACTTCGGGCAAGTCCAGCATGAGATCACCGTTCGATTGCCTTTGCCCAGATCAACGGCTCTGAGCAATTTCGCTCATCATCCTGGTACGAGGAATAACGTGCGATGGCGCAGGTTAACCGGTGGTATTGGAACAGTGGCCTAGCCACATGTGGAATGGTCAATGAAATTGCCCGCGTTCAGGGAAATACCGCCTATACACCAAAAGCGGTGCGATGAGGGGCAATCCGCCTTCCAAAACCACTCGTGGTTTTGCTACAGTGCTTAACCAGGGTTCCTCGTCGAGTTGCGTTCTCCCGCAGTTATTCTCGTTTATTAACTCTGGGTTCAATCTCAGTCACGGGCTCTAATTAACCGCAAAAAAAACTTAATTATCTTTGGTAAGCGGGATTTATATTACCATAAAACAAAGTTAAATGACCACGGTTCCTCTGCGCAGGCCTATTGATTTAACAGGGTTTGTTCAAATAAATTAAGCGAAACAATGTGCCGGGGAATGCAGAAACTATACGGCAGTTTAATTCAACACTTATATATATACACAGAGTCCATCACTTCACAGTTAAACAAAATTCCTCACAAATAGCGACTCAAGACAGTTAGATACCCAACAGGAATTGAAATTCATTTAACTGGAAGCAATGCCTAGATTTATTACAGGAATCTCTCTCTTCCTCTCCTTTTCTCCTCTTTTTCAATACATCCGAGGAATACAACTTATATACATCAATATGTGACTCTTTGGTTCCTCTGAGAGGACCGTTCTAGAAAATCAACAGCCTAATTACAATAATTTGACTAACTGAAACATGAGAGATGGAATAACTGAGCTATTCGACTTCTACAACTCTAACTGATCTAAATAAACAGTCAGCTGAGGTATTGACACCTAGTTGTTTACAATTTAAATGTTTTTTAACCCTCCTAGACACAACATGTGGACAAAACCTCCTACATTGCTGGCTAGTGTCTAATTTCCCTGCATCAGACTCCCGAGGGCAATCTTCTTCATGGGCTCCTGTCCATGAGCTCTTCCACTGATCTGCCTTCCTTCTGCAACATTTCTTCAGTCATCCAAGTGGCATCTTCCTCTGGCTTGTCCTTCCATTTGATCAAGTACAGAAAGTACTCTTGTCCTCAGGTCCTTCTGAACACTCTCTTGTCCAATATCTTCTCTGGTTGCAATGGTTGTGCTGGAGGTAGCTGCTCCTTCCAATCAATCTGTTCCTTGTCTGTTGATCCTTCTTCTACATCATCATCCTCATACTTGTACAAATCTGCAACATTAAAAATGGGAGATATTCCAACATCAGGTGGCAATTCAATCTCATAAGCATTTGTAGAAAACTTCCTAAGTATCTTGCATGGCCCAATCTTTTTGAACTTCAATTTATTATACTGCTTCCTTGGGAATCTCTCCTTTCTTAGATGTGTTAGAACTTGATCTCCTACTTCAAAATGAACTTCCTTTCTTCTCAATTCTGCTCTGTTCTTGTATTTGATGTTGCTGCCTTGTAATTTCTGTTTCACTTGTTCATGTATGGCCTGGATTTCTGAAGCAAATTCCTCACCATCTGCACTTCTTAGCTCTTCTCTTTCCAGATTTCTTAACTCTGATATTCCTCTGGGATGCATTCCATAAACAATATGAAATGGACTCTACCCTGTGCTTCTATTTGGTGAATCATTATATGCATATTCTGCCTGGGACAAAATATGATCCCACTGCTTGGGATGCTCTCCTGCAAGGCTTCTCAACAAATTTCCCAGACTCCTATTCACTACCTCAGTTTGTCCATCAGTCTGGGGATGATAAGCTGAGCTGAAACTCAGTTTGGTACCAAGTTTCTTCCATAGTGTCTTCCAAAAATGACCCACAAATCTGGTGTCTCTGTCTGAAACAATACTCTTGGGCAACCCATGCAGTCTAACAACTTCTTTGAAAAACAAGTTAGCAACATGGGTGGCATCACTAGTTTTATAACATGGAATAAAATGTGCAATTTTGGACAATCTGTCCACCACAACAAAGACTGCATCATTCCCTCTCTGATTCTTGGGTAGTCCTAGAAAAAAATCCATACTCACCATGTCCCAAGGCCTATCTGGAATAGGCAAGGGAGTGTACAATCCTACATTCTGGCTCCTTCCTTTAGCATACTAACAGATTTTTCAATTCTTCACAAACTTGTCCACTTCTTCTCTCATCTTAGGCCAGTAATAAAAGGGACTCAGCTACTCATAAGTCTTGTCAGTACCAAAGTGTCCAGCAAGTCCACCACTATGCTTTTCTTTGATCAAATTTTCTCTCATGGAACATTTTGGTACACACAGTTGGCTTTTTTTGAATAACAAGTCCTCCTGCAGAAAATAATCCAACCACTGACTTCTATCTGTTAGAACAGGGTTACTACATGCCTCAAATGCTTCTTTAAAATCAGGATCTGTTTTATAAAATTCTTTGAGAAAATCAAATCCTGCAACTTCAAAATTGGTTTCTTGAACAAGCATATGTCTCCTACTCAAAGCATCAACTACTTTATTGGCTTGGCCACTTATATGCTTCAAAACAAAATTAAAACCTTGGAGATACTCAACCCATTTAGCATGCTTATGTTTCAACTTGGGCTGCTGCACAATATACTGCAAAGCATGATTTTCAGAATACAATGCAAATTCTCTGGACATCAAATAATGTCTCCACTTCTTCAGTGCTTGAACAATTGCATAGAATTCCTTCTCATAAGAGGAATACTTTCTCCTGGTGTCATTCAACTTCTCACTGAAATAGGCTACAGGCCTATCATCCTGACTCAACACAGCTCCAATGGCCTCCCCACTGGCATCACATTTTACTTGAAATGGTTTAGTAAAATCAGGCAGAATCAAAACAGGCTTCTCTGTTATCTTTTTCTTTAAAACTTTAAAATTTCTTTTTGCTTCAGCAGTCCACTTAAATGGTTGTTTTCTCTTCTTTATTGTCTCAATTATGGGTGCATTAATCTTACTGAAGTTTCTTATAAACTTTCTGTAAAAACTAGCAAGTCCATGGAAACTTCTTACCTCAAAAACATTCCTAGGTGAAGGCCATTCCACAATTGCCTTAACCTTTTCTAGGTCTATCTTGAATTCCTCTGCAGAAACAACAAAACCAAAATACACCAACTCTTCCTTCATGAATGAGCATTTCTTCAAATTTATCAACAATTTCTCTTGGTGCGGCTTCTTCAAGACATGACTGAGATGCCTTAAATGTTCTTCTTTAGTTCTGCTGAAAACTAATATATCATCCAAATATACTATCACAAATTTCCCAATGAATTCTTTCATACTTCATTCATAAGTCTCATAAAAGTGCTAGGTGCATTTGACAACCCAAAAGGCATTACCATCCATTCATATAATCCTTCATTTGTTTTAAAAGCAATTTTCCACTCATCACCCTCTCTTATTCTGATATGATGATATCCACTCTTTAAATCTATCTTTGAGAAATATTTAGCACCACTCAAAGAGTCCATTAAATCCTCAATTTTGGGCAAAGGGAATCCGTACCTGATTGTGATCTTATTAATTGCTCTGGAATCAGTACACATCCTCCAGCCTCCATCCTTCTTTGGGCTCAATACTGCTGGTACTGCACATGGACTCAAACTTTCTCTGTTCAGCCCCTTGTCCACCAGTTCCTGTACTTGTCTCCTGATTTATTCATTTTCCTTGGGAGTTATTCTGTAGGCTGCCTTATTTGGCAGATTTGAACCAGGGATAAAATCTATCTGATGGCTGATCTTTCTCACAGGTGGCAGCTCATCAGGTAAATCATCCACAACAATGTCATAATACTCATCTAACATTTCTTGGATTTCTACTGGCAAATCAGAAACCTTTGTAGAAGTAAGAACTACTTTAGGTTTGCAAACTAAAGCAAAGCTTACCTCTTCTTCTTCTATCTACTGCAGATATTCCTTCCCACTCAGCAACAAGGTCTTTGGATCAATCACTCTGTTGGATGGCTCTCCTTCTTCCATGGGAATCAATGTATGGTGTACCCCATCTTTGAAGAACTTGTAAGTGTTCTTCTTGCCATCATGCACTGCTTCTCTATCAAACTGCCAAGGTCTACCCAGCAGTATATGACACACATCCATGGGCATTACATCACACAAAACCTTGTCCTTGTATTTGCCCATTTGCAGCTCTATCTCACACTGTTCTTTCACAACCAGCTGGTGCCCTTTATGCAGCCAGGACACCCTGTAGGGAGTTGGATGCTCCCTAGTCTTCAGCTTCAACTTTTCTATCACCTCAGTGGAAACCAGATTGTCTGTGTTGCCACTATCAATGACTAGCTGGCATCATTTCCCTTGGACTTTGCATATGCTCCTAAACAAATTCTTCCTTTGTGCAGGCTCAATGCTCTCCTTTGTTTGCTTCAACAGGACCTTATTAACCACCAAGGACTCTCCCCTTTCTGGACGAATTTCTTCTTCAATTTCTACCTCTTCTCCAACCTGGGAAACAACTTCATTTCTTGGACCAGCACCCACATTCTTTGGACATTCATAGTGCTTGTGTCCTACTTGCTGACATCTATAACATCTCAACTCTCTACCTCTGCCTCTGTCTCCTCTTCCTTTTCCTCTGTAAGAACCTCTTCTGCCCCTTGCATCCTCCTCTGTAGATGCATTCTAAGGTGAGCTACTGTTAGCTCCATCCTTGGGTGTAGCGGGCTTCCCTCTACCACCCTGACTTCCCTTCCATGGAAAGTACCTCTCTTCTTGGCAGACTGTTTCCTCAGGAGTTTCTCCTCTGCTTTCAAGGCCATCTGGTAGGCCTCTTCAACTGTCTTGGGAGACAGAAGACCAATCTCATCTTGGATCTCCAGCTTGAGACCATTCACATATCTGGCAGTCTTCTTTGGTGTGTCTTGGAATTGCCCAGCTCTTATGCTTACTCTATAGAATTCTTCTGTGTATTCTTTTACTGTCAGCAACCTCTATCTCAGGTTCTTCATTTGCCTATACAATGTCAGCTGCTAATCACTAGGTAGGAATTTACCTTTTAATTTAGCCATCATTCTGGTCTAGCTTTTGATAGGTTGCTTGCCAACTCTCCTCTTCTCTTCTTGCACTCCATCCCACCAAAGTGCAGCATGTCCCTTCAGCTTCGTTACTGCAAACTTGACCTTTTTATCTTCACCTATTTCTTCATAATCGAAGCACTTGTTCAGTTCATTTATCCATTCCACCAGCTCTTCTGGATTTAGTCCCCCTACATAACTCGACACTTCAATTTTGGGCTTAACTGCAGATCCCAGAATAGTCCTGAGGAGCTTCAAGTCAGGAGGAATTTCAACATTTTCTTCAACTTCTTCTGTTTCAGGCTCACTGGTGTCTTCAGGATCTCTAGACTGCATTCGCTCCATGGCATCCACTCTAGCTTCAAACCTCTGCAAAATCTCCAACACTTCTACGTTGGCAACAGGTCTCCTTCTGCCAGCACCTCTACCAACTCGGATTGCCATGTCATCTTTCTGCAAAAACAACTTAGAAACAATAGCTCTGATACCACAAATGACGCAACAAAAATGAATTTAGACCCCAAGGAGAAGTTGGTCAGCTGTAGCATGGCTCTGTCAGCGTTTCCCTTAGTTTACCCCCACGGTTCTTTATTTTCTCTTTTATAAATTTATTTATCAAATTCGAAGAATTTGACAAATAAATGCAACCAACACTTTACGAATTTAAAATATATCTCCCAGCTTATGTATATATTTCTCCGAACCTTATAACTAATGGTTAACAATTCGCACTTTATATTAATACTCCACGCTTTATAAATAAATGGCTTATAACAAACCCTTGAATTTTGATTTATATCCCCGAATAAATAGTTAAACACTTTATAACCAATTGACGTCGCAATATCCCTTCGGTCCGGGCCCACATATGTATCAATGGTTCAATCAAATGCTTGTATCGTACCTGACTATCCTCCGCACACCTTTGTTAAACTTCGGGCAATTCCAGCATGCGATCACCGTTCGATTGCCTTTGCCCAGATCAACGGCTCTGAGAAATTTTGCTCGTCGTCCTGGTACGAGGAATAACATGCGATGGCGCATGTTAACCGGTGGTATTGCAACAGTGGCCTAGCCATGTGTCGAATGGTCAATGGAATTGCCCGCATTCAGGGAAATACCGCCTATACACCAAAAGCGGTGCAATGAGGGGCAATCCGCCTTCCAAAACCACTCTTGGTTTTGCTATAGTGCTTAACCAGGGTTCCTCGTCGAGTTGCGTTCTCCCTCAGTTATTCTCGTTTATTAACTCTGGGTTCAATCTCAGTCTCGGGCTCTAATTAACCGCAAAACAAACGTAATTCTCTTTGGTAAGCAGGATTTATATTACCATAAAACAGAGTTAAATGACCACAATTCCTATGCGCAGGCCTGTTGATTTAATAGGGTTTGTTCGAATAAATTAAGCGAAACAATGTGCCGGGGAATGCAGAAACTATACGGAAATTTAATTCAACACTTATATATATACACAGAGTCCATCACTTCACAGTTAAACAAAATTCCTCACAAATAGCGACTCAAGACAGTTAGATACCCAACGGGAATTGAAATTCATTTAACTGGAAGCAATGCCTAGATTTATTACAGGAATCTCTCTCTTCCTCTCCTTTTCTCCTCTTTTTCAATACATCCGAGGAATACAACTTATATACATCAATATCTGACTCTTCGGTTCCTCTGAGAGGACCGTTCTAGAAAATCAACAGCCTAATTACAGTAATTCGACTAACTGAAACATGACAGATGGAATAACTGAGCTATTCGACTTCTACAACTCTAACTGATCTAAATAAACAGTCAGCTGAGGTATTGACACCTATCTGTTTACAATTTAAATGTTTTTGAACCCTCCTAGCCACAACATGTGGACAAAACCTCCTACATTGCTGGCTAGTGTCTAATGCCCCTGCATCATTATGCAAATGTCATGTTTTAAAGGATATTTGACATCAAAAGGTGACGTTATCATAATCTAAAACTTAGGACCAATAAAATTTTTTGTGTTTCAATATTATGTGATTTGGTAGTTCTTTGCCTTAGTCTATATGCATGCATATTTTGGAAGAAGTAACGATACTTTTCTTTGTTCCTTCTAGATCCATTTTTTTTAATTTTCCTAGAGCATTTCCAATATCCTCAAGAACTTTGTGATGAAAAAAAGGAAGGTGAAGGTTTGGAGGTCTCAATCATACAAGAAAGGTTGAGACCACCATATTTGTCGTATTGAACTCAGGGAAACACGGAGCTATTAAGAGCCCAACACACCCCAAAACCATGGCCCTTCATTTACAACAAACTTTGTCTCCTTTTGTGTATCAAATTGGACAATATAGAAATATTTGGAACATAAAAAAATGTCACAGTTGGGTTTCCATGAGGATAAAACCCACTGGAATAAAACTTCAGGTTTTGGTTAGAATCCATGAAATTTGCAAATAAAAACCATTGTATGGAGGGAAGAGAAGAGATAAGTTACCTCTAAATATGATTCTAAATACCTTCATATATGATTCATATATATAGAATCATGGTTATAGAAAATAATTTGGGTTTAAAAGAAATTTACATATGACATTTCAAAGATATTTATAAACAAAAAAAAGTAATTTTGCCGCTAATTATAATTATAAATTGAATATTTCAAAATAAAATATGAATGTCTCTCTCTCTCTCTCTCTCTCTCTCTCTATATATATATATATATATATATATAATAAAGCATCATCCACATTCCCTTATAAAAAATAAATTACAGTTGTTTACTTAGTGAATATGTACTTAAAATAATATTAATTCCAGAAAACCTGCAAGATTATGTTGAAGTTTAAGATTCCAAATTATGGACAAGTAGTGATCGGTATGAAGAACATTGTTGGAAAGACCATTCATTGCCATTTCTTTCTTACAAGTATGTGTTGTTTCAACCATTGTTTGGCAAAGATAAATGAAATATTCCTAGGGTTATGTTTGAAATTAGGTGGGATTTTGAGCTATGTTCTCCTTTCTGTTCATTTCATAATGCTAAGACGTGACAACATCCAGTCCAACATGAAATATTCATGTTTTGGAGTCGAATCCATTTTAATCACTTCCAAATTTTTACTTTTTTTACACCAATTTCAGTCATGGAAATTCATAAATTTTGAAAAAAAAAAAATTATTTAAAAAATTGAAATAATACAAAAATTTCAAGTAAATTGAAGTTATTTTGCAAAGGAGGAGAGCTAAAGTTGTAACACCCTCCTCCCACATCCACCTGGAAGTAACCAACCAACGAGGGTAACATCTGACGAGAGGCCACTATAATGAGATTCAACCTCCTAGGTGACTTAACTAAGTGGAACAGATGAAAAAAGATCAAAATATATTTTAAAACATCAACAACACCCCCTGGAGGAAACCCAACCCTCAAGGCTTCTTACCCCTGGGTCACACTAACATTTTGACACTTTTGAGCCATAGCCATAGACATAAGACCACATGGTTATGGCGAGGAGGCTATATCCCAAGGAAAAACATTGCATTCTTGTGGCTAGGGCCCCAAATTCATAGTTTTGTGCCTACAAATCAGAGATTTTAGCCACCTTTGTAGGCCCAGAGCCCTGGTCACTACACAAAAATTCTTGAAAATTTAGGGGACGATAACTAACATTAAAACAATAATGAGAAAGAAATCACATCAACAATAACTCATCTTGACCCCTCCTTGCCATGACATACATTGTTTCAAACATGTCACAAACATTGAATCTACAGGCGTAATCAACAGATTTAAGCATAGGGGTATCATACTTATATGAGAATTGCTAAGAATAATTGCTCCCTTACATCATTAGTTGTAATACAATCTATTTGACCATAGGTACATTGTGAATTCATTTACAGATAAAAACATGGAGATATACATACCTCATCACTATCACATTACATGCTTATAACCAACATAATACCAACAGAAATACCATGGATACATCAATAATAAAATACATATATAAACTAGTGCATATACACATAAAATAACAAGGAAATGAACCTTTCATTAATGAATGTAAAAACCAATCTAGGATGGGACTTCCACGTTCCACCCAACCATAGACATGGTTGAGCCTAATATCACTTCAACCAGTCACCCCTGTGCCATATTCAGAGCATGAATGTGGGATTTTATCAAACACATCAATCAAATCCAAACTAGGGATGCAGAGACCAAATAGTATCAACCCTCATCCAATGATATCACCTCACGGTTAGACATCACTAACCATCGACTCCATCTCATAGCCAAAAATCATTAACCATAACCAAATCAATATCTTCCCAAGCCTTCTAGGGCTCCATATTGTTTCTTCCAACCTGGCTCCCAGGACTAATAACTCAACCCATGGCTATTGCCGAGCTCCAGAGCATTTTTCCAAACAAGGCTCTAGGACTAGTAACTCAACCCCAATTTTTACAAGGCTTCTAGAGTGTTTGACCAACCAGGGCTTCCAGGACTAGTAACTCAACCCACATAGGGCTTTGAGAGATTTTTTCCAAAAAAGGCTTCTAGGACTAGTAACTCAACCCATAGCTTCCCCCCGAGCTCCAAAGTGTTCTCCCAACCAAGGATCCAAGACTAATAACTCAACTGAAGCCCTTACAGTGCTTCCAGAGAGTTTTTCCAACCAAGGCTCCCAATAATT
This sequence comes from Pinus albicaulis, assembly GCA_034641835.2. Classification (NCBI taxonomy): domain Eukaryota; kingdom Viridiplantae; phylum Streptophyta; class Pinopsida; order Pinales; family Pinaceae; genus Pinus; species Pinus albicaulis. The sequence continues at coordinate 1,270,890,732 of CM076580.1, read as the reverse complement.
AATAACTCAATCCAATTTAATGGAAAAACATGAGAACCACCAATTAGAAAAAAATCAATGGAATTAAACCCACAATAACCATGGCTATCTAGGAAATGGAAAGGCTAAGAAAATCCAACGTCAATCTAGGAAATCCTCCATGCTAATGACAAATCATAATCAAGAAACCACATGAAATACCATGCATTCCAATACTAGTGAGTGAATCATACATGCAATTCGGTACCTACACTCAGAACCTGCTATAGATGATGATCCTGATGTCCTTTTCCGATTTCCTACTTTTCCTTTGCTTTCTTGATCCAAACCTCCACTTATGCCACACTCTCCAAGTGTGCTCCAAGAATACTCTAAGTGCTCAAGAGTATGAGAGAGAGAGAGAGAGAGAGAATAATGAGAACTCCAAAGCTGAACTGGCTAAGTCCTACCCACTTATCCTCATAAGCTTTTTTTATCAATGAGGCCTCTATTTTTTTCATTTTCCATAATTTTCCTTCATTTTCCTCCTCACATGCAACTTGAGACCTTTCACCTTCCTTTTCTCTTAATTTCCATTATTTTCATAAATAAATGCTAATAAATGCCACTTTTCATTTTTGCAGGCTAGGAGATAACTCCAAAGAACTAAATTGATTTTCATTCAAGGGTGCATACACATATATACATGGAGGTGAGACTCTTGGGATTCATCTCCCAGTGTCTCTTCAACTTCCTTATTTTGTATTTACAATATTTTTAGAATTTCACCAAATCCCTAGGATTAGTTGTCAACATTTCCCCCCTTAATCTGAAGGGATGTTGGTGAGTCCAAGCATCGTTCAAAATATTTTTAACTTTTCTCTTCCAAGCACTTTGGTGAAGATGTCTGCAATCTGCTAATTCGCAGAACAATGGCATACATTGATTTTCTTGGTTTCAACATGATGTCGAATCAGATGGTATTTTGTATTGATGTGCTTCGTTAGATCATGGAACTTTGGGTTCCTAGCCAAATTTATTGCAGAAGTGTTGTCAATCATGAGTGGAGTTGAATGCATTTGTTTCATCTGCAAATCTTCCAGAATTTTCCTAAGCCACACAATTTCCTTTTTTGCTTCCGTAGTTGCCAGATATTTTTCCTCAGTTGTGGAACCTACTGGAACTTATTGTTTGCGTGATCTCCAGGTGACAAATCTTGATCCAAGAATCATAGTATAGCCTGAATTAGATGCCCCATTTTATTTTTCTCCACCAAAGTATGAATCAAAGTATCCAATCATGCTGAAGTCACCTACCTATGTATACTTGAGTCCAAATACTTTAGTCCCTTTCAAGTACTTTAGAACTCTTTTTGCAACAGATCAATGTCCCTCACAAGGATTTTGCATAAACTCTGAGAGGATTCCAACAACAAATGACATGTCTGGTCTAGTAGTAGTGAGGTAGTTGAGACTTCCTAAAAGTTGTCTATACTTTATTGCATCCTCAAATTCTTTTCCTTCACTGGATGTGAGTTTTCAGTTTTGTTCTATTATAGTAGTCAAATGATTTCACTTAGCCATGCCAAACTTGTTCAATAGATCTCCAATTTACTTCTTCTAAGAGAGAAATATAAACTTAGGATGTTGAGTTACTCCAATACCAAGATAGTAGTGAACATATCCCAAATTAGTCATTTCAAAACCTTTCCTCAATTCCTTATTTATGGATGCAATATAGCTCTCATTTTTACATCTCATGAAAATATCGTCTACATACACCACGAGATATACAACTATTTTTCCAACTTTCTTAACAAACAAAGTTGCATCATCAATATCATAATGTTTGAAGTTAAGTTTCAAAAAATGGTCAATTAACTTCTCACACCAGGCTCACAGTGGTTTCTTGAGGCCATACAAGGATTTTACAAGATTTCATAGTTTTTTTTCTTGGTCGTTCACAACAAAACCTTCTATATAGGGCATAAAAACATTATCCTTTATATATCCATTCATAGAAGGAATTTTAACATTCATATGATGGACTTTCGAACCATTCCGAGATGCCAAGGAAAAGACTGTCTGGATGGTAGCCCACTTTACTGTGGGGGGGGTGGGATATCTCCTCATAATCGACCCCTTATTTCTATGTAAAACATTTTTCCAGAATCTTGTCTTGTGCTTGTTAAGTGAGCCATCAGATTTGTACGTGTTGTTGTAGACCCACTTGTAGCCAATTTTTTTTGCTCCCAATGGATGATCAATAAGCTTCCAGGTGTGATTCTTTATCGAGGCATCATAATCCTTTTGGATCGCTTCATTCCATTCATCATGAGAAGAGGCTTCTTTGAAGGAAGTTGGTTCAAAATCTATAGACAATTTCAATTAACAATTATAAGAAACATCCATATAAATAGGTGAAAGAGAATCATCTACATCACCTCAATTTTTCCTGGTGGAAATTCTTGTTCCTATCTTTCCAACCTCATCAGGATGAACATTTTCAAGTGTCGCTATCAGCCATTTTGGAGGACCTTTCTTAGATTCCATAGGATTCTTAGTTGACTTAGTTGGGGTTGAATCATGATTCAATTTGCTAATATTGTCACTCACATCACTCAAAGTGTCATCTGTGGTTGGATATTCATGTGGGGGAGAGAGTGATTCAGAAGAAGATTCCACATATTTTTTTAGTATAGAAATCCCCCCATCAATATGTTGAATGTAATTATCAAATTCTTGAAATGACTTTCATGCCCACATCTATCCCAGTTATCAAACTGTCGCTCAACACCATTGTCACTCTTGGAAAATTCAAGAAATATGACATCTCTAGATACTAAAAACTTCTTATGAGCTTCACCATAGAGACGATATGCTTTGGAGGTATTCGAACACCCCAATAAAATACATTTATGACTCCTTGCACCAATTTTGTTTCTTTTTTCCTTAGGTATCAAGGCATAATAGGTGGAACCAAAGACCCTAAGATGCTTTAACGAAGGAAATTGGCCATGCCACAATTCATAAGGAGTCTTGTTTCTAATTGCATTAAAAGGAAACATATTCCTTATATACACAACAAATAGAACTATATCATCCAAAAAAATCAATTTTACATTCTTGAAAAAAATCATGGAGCATACCATATTTAAAATTGTCTTGTTCATTCTTTCAGCTACACCATTATTTCGGTGATTGTAAGGAACAGTTTTTTGATGTTTCTTCACATGTTGGAAAAGATAGATTTCAAATTCATTTGAAGTGTATTCTTTTCCATTATTAATGTGAATAGAGCCAATATGAGTGTGTTCATAATTTTCAATCCATGCATGAAAGTCCTTGAATGTTTGAAAAGCATCATATTTGTTCTTCAATAAGTAAACCAAACACATTCCAGTGTAGTCATGAATAAATGTCATGATATTTATTTCTATTTGCAGATGGAATATGAATGAGGCCAAATAAATATGAATGAATAAGCTCAATTTTTATATGTGTTATGGATTGAGAATCATGAAAATATTGTTTGTTATGCTTTCCTGAAATATAAGCATCACATTGCTTAAGTTTCCTAGGAATTGTAGGCAAACTAGTAACACCATTTTTCTTCAACAATCGAAGGTTTTCAGAGTTAAAGTGTCCAAATCTATCATGCCATAAAATAATTGATGGGAATGTACCTTCATCATTGTGATAACTGAATGCAATTTTTTACATGCGAGAAGAGGTACCTTGCAGCTTTAGAAGTCTTTCTTCCTCTATCTGCAACATGATAAATGAGCGATTTGATTATTTTCTAACCTAAACCTTTCCATAAAACATATGAATGGAGTTTCCTTACGGGTGGATGTGGACGAAGGAAAATAAGTTTCTCCTCAACTCTGGGAGGTATAGAACCTGATGTAGAAGAAAGTCTGGAAGACTAGGAAATTTGAGCCTAATTGTGCCAAGCCCTGATGGCTTGAGTTTTGATTTGTCTACAAAGTATACTGTTGCATCAACCTTGTCAACACCTTTCTAAAGTGTTATCCATTTCCTTTTCCAATTTAATTTATCCATAATAAGCCAAAATGAACACCTACTAGGATATTCTTCCCAACATTCAGCTTGGAATAAGTGTCCCATCAACCGTGCTCGTATATATTTTTACATGATTTTTTTATGAGGGTTGTTACAGAAGTAATGAAAAATAGAATGGCAAGATGCCGGTACTCGTAATAGTATTAAAATATACATGAATCCAACTTTTACGAAGTACTAAAGGATGCAAAGTAGAGTTGCAAGAGGCAGGTACTCATAGTAATATTAAGAGATACATGAATCCAACTTTCATAAAATCCTAAAAGACCATGCATTGTGGAATTAATGTGTGTAAATAGGTGGATACACATTTATTACAAATCACATGATACATTCCCTTGAGGGATGCACATTTCAATGACCCTGGTAGATGTTCTGAAGCACAAGAATGGAATGTTTTCATCTTCATAAATTTGCACATGTCGCCTCAATAAATTCATCTTCATAAATTATCAAGAAAGGAAAGCAGAGTTTTTAATTCCATTTTTATTGTGTTTTTTAAATATAAATCACATATCCCAATTGGATGGGAAGCACAACTCACATGGGAAGGATGTTGGGAACTCGAGATCCCACCACCTTACCACTTAAAGTAGCATTTAAGAGTGGGGCGGCATGTCCTGCACCCCACATACATGTGCATGCGAATGGATTTAGCATGTATGAAGGTGTTGATTTACATTTATGGTTTTACATGTGCTACCAGTTACTTGAGGAAGAGGGCTAGCAGTGATGAGCTATTCCCCTCTCTGACACAATAAACTTTGTGGCTTGATACTTAAAATTTGTACGAAGAATCCATTATCTCGTAGTTCCAATTCATTTTCTAATTGCAACCCTAGTTCTCATTCATCTGTATACATTTATGGAATTTTGGTAGCGGTGTTATGTTCTCTAAGAATTTGCAGGAGTGGTATTTCTAAGAAAATGTCTTCACAAAGCCGGTGGAGAAAGGGCTTTAGGAGTGTGGGTGATCGTCTGCTTGCTAGTGTGGTGACTAAGATTTTTCTTCTATACTTTTTTGTTGTTGGGGCGTATTAAAAAATATTCTTTAGCTCGATCATTGGGCCTAGTCGAGCGAATCTTATAGTTGTACTCTTTGTGTTCATTTTTCCTAATCCCTTAATACTTTTGGAAGCTTAATTGTTGGATTTTTCATGGTCAGATTATTTTTTTCTATTACATTATGTGGTCAATAAGGGTGGCATGAACTTCATTTCTGATGTTTTTTATGGTTATATTTCTCTTTCACATTGGCTCCATTTGATACATAGTCTCTATTTGCAGAAATAATTTCAATTAGAGACGTTTGTTTTATCCATGTTTGGTTCCTCCCTTGCTAGTTCTCCTATAGTTATATCATTCACCTAGTGCATGTCCAATATGAATACCCAACCTGAAAAACACATGCACAGCCATCAAGGTGGGTGGTGTGGATGTAAACATGATGGTGGATGTGCTTCCCACATTACCACCCTTGCTAAAACACATTCTCATGGGGCTACAAATATTTACAACATCATTGTTCCACCTAATATCCAAGCAGAGATTCGGCATCTTGAGTCTTTTCCTGTTGATGAACGTCTTGATTCTTCAGAGTCAGATATTATTGAATATGTTTCGCATTGGGTTCTTGATCTTGGTTATACTAGGCAAAGAAAGAAACAATATCTTAACTCAATAAATCTCCACTGACAACTCAAAACTCTTATTGGAAAAGTACTAAAGGAGAAGTAGGAAGAAAAGTAAGACATCTTCTCTACTCTAAATGGCATCAAACATCCTCAAATATTTCAACGTTCATGTCTGAAATATTTTGGCACCCAAATAGCTCCCTTTGAGTGCCGCCTCTAATGTAAGCCTAAGTCTTGAGCTCCTCGAGTTTCAAATGCCAAAAACCCTGCACTTGTGACCTCCTTAGACTCTTTGGTTCTTATGTTATCCAAAAATCTTTTCCTTTTAAGTTTTCTAGTTGATAAGCTAACTCAATTTTAGCTATTTTTTGTAATGGTAAGATTTTTTCTCATAAGGTGGTTAATATATATGGTTTTCACAGTGGTAGATTAAGACCACCTTCATTGAACTTAGAAAATCATGGAAAAATGGAAAATGTATGTTGATGCTTTGAATACCCGAGGTAATACAAACTTATAATAGATCCCTTGAGAGGTTCTCTCCCACCTTATATGGAAGCGATACTGTAATTTCTTGTCCTCTCCTAAATAAAATAGATCTGAGATAAATAATCAATTTACCATTGGCAAGTTTTCGGCTCTAGGTTTTGACAACCCATGGAACTCTCTCTCTCTCTCTCTCTCTCTCTCTCTCTCTCTCTCTCTCTCTCTATAAATAACTTAACTCATGGACTTACCAATTCTTGAGAGGGATCAAATCACTAGAGGTGCTCACCACTTCTAGAGTGGAAAAAAGTTAATCTATCCTTGAAAAAATATTTGATATCTCTAAAAGCTTTGTAGATTCGAAGATCAAATAGATAATTGGTCTCTCTCTCTCTCTCTCTCTCTCTCTCTCTCTCTCTCTCTCTCTCTATAAATAACTTAACTCATGGACTTACCAATTCTTGAGAGGGATCAAATCACTAGAGGTGCTCACCACTTCTAGAGTGGAAAAAAGTTAATCTATCCTTGAAAAAATATTTGATATCTCTAAAAGCTTTGTAGATTCGAAGATCAAATAGATAATTGGTCTCTCTCTCTCTCTCTCTCTCTCTCTCTCTCTCTCTCTCTCTCTCTATAAATAACTTAACTCATGGACTTACCAATTCTTGAGAGGGATCAAATCACTAGAGGTGCTCACCACTTCTAGAGTGGAAAAAAGTTAATCTATCCTTGAAAAAATATTTGATATCTCTAAAAGCTTTGTAGATTCGAAGATCAAATAGATAATTGGTGTGTATATATATATGGTTTTTTTTCTTATATTTAATATATATTTAATATGTGATATTAAAATTAGATATATAGTATATAATACTTTATAACAAGATGATAATCAATTTAGCCTCCTACCATAGGCTTATATTAAAAGAAGGTAAGAGAAATTAATATTATTTTGATAAAAAAAATTAATATTTACATTAAATGAAAATAAAGAAATAAAAAAATACAAAATATTTAAATGTTTATTTTATATATATATATATATATATATATATATATATATATATATATAATTGAAAATTATTATTGTTTACTATGTAAATAGAATATATAAGTGTTAACTATTTATTATATTCAATATAATAAATATTTCGAGTCTGGAACAAAATGAAATATGGATTCTTAAAGCCTCTCCAAGATATTAGATAGCCTCCTTTGTTTGAAACATTCATATTTTCCCTATTTAGTTGAGTACCATTCAATTTCCGTTCTCATTATGTTGTAAACTACAACCACTTTCAATTCTCGAACCAATTATCTTCTTCAAGACACAAATATGGCACAATTTTTATTTATGTGAAAAGAGTTATTGAAGTTCAACATAGAAGGAAATCATTTAATTATTGTCATCAATGAGAGATTCTATAATTAATGTATTTAAACCTCCAAGTACCATATAAAATCTCTAACTCGAACACTAAGTAATGTGCATGAAGTTGAAAGGGAAAACTTCGTTGCAAGGAAGGCCCTGATATACTACTTCATCATCCAGCACATTAAGATAATAATATTTTGAATATTACAAACATAATATTACCAATAATATGATTCAGTGAGGGCTATCTTTCCTTCTTTACATTTGGGCTTATGGTGCAACCTCAATCAATGAACATTAACAACAAATGAATCATGCTCATCATCAATGGTCCTTATTCTTTCTGAGCCATAAAATATATCTACTTCTTAATGGAACTAAAATAATTAACTTCTAATCCAATTCAAAGGAACAAGTCAAACTCATAATCAAAATGTCAAACTAAACTAGAATGTGCATGGATATAAGAACCTTCTAGCTAGTCTTTTATCTCAGATCATGCTGGCTTGGCTCTAGAATGCAACATTATATTACTTCAGTGCAATGTTCATGTACTCATTTGCATGTTGCATTTGAAAAATAAGATATTATAGTTGACAATGTCAACAATAGTCACACATGGTCAAGCATCGTCTAACCATGGTAAACCATCATCAACTATCATCACCATGGTTTACTATGGTTAACTATGACCATCCATATTTAGATATGGTCACCATCGTCAACCATTTCCAACCATAGTTGACTTGAGTTAGCATGGTTGATCTTCATCAACTATGGGAAACCTAGATCAATAGTGGTCAATTATGATCATCTTTGGTCAACCATAGGTAGCATTATCAACCTTTCAAAACCATGGTCAGTCCACTCTTAGACATGGCCAACAATGGTTATTAATCTTAGGTTTGATGTATTAATATTCGGGTTTATAACATTAATCTTAGGGTTTATAATCACTTGGGATTATAATATCAATATTTGAGTTTAATACTAATCCATTAGGTTTATAATATTAATCTTAGCGTTTATATTCCTAAGGTTTAATATTAATTTTAGGGTTTATAATATTTATCCTAGTGTTTAATATTAATCCCTTGGGGTTTTAATATGACAAACCACATTGGTGGAATGTCAAAAATATTGTTGCAATGTTACATTACACTAGAATTTATCCAATTCCACATGCGACATTACAAAATTTGTCAGTTAGATTTACTAATGTGGTTGACTATGTTTCACTATGGTTGGCTATATTTGACAATCAACACTCTTGAACTCTGGTCAAACATAATCACCTATTAATATTATTTATTAATGTTAATAATGAATCATTTACGACATATGAATGGTTTATAAATATACCAAATGTTTTAGTGTGACAAAAATTATCATAATGTTACTTTTCATTATGATATATAAAACATCACAATGTGACATTACAAAATTAGTTAACCACATTAACTAACATTGTTGCGATATTACAATAGAATTTAATTTATTCAATGTTGTAATGAAACATTACAAAATTAGTCAAAAATACAAAAACGTAGTAAACCAAGGTATCTATGGTGAGGCATAGTTAACCATGACCAACCGCGGACAATCGTGGTTAAACATGATGAACAGCGGTAAACTATGAGTAACCATCATCATCCAAGGTTGTTAATCCCTTGAGTTTATATAGTGATGTTCAACCATGGGACAAATATATCGATCATGGTTAATCATGATCATCTTGATTCTTTGGCCCAGCATTGGCAACATTATCAATGTTTTAAAACCATGGTCAACCCATGCTTAGGCATGGAATGTAATGGTTGTTAATTTTAGGTTTGATGTATCAATATTATGGTTCATAATATTAATCGCATGGTTTATAATCCATCAGGATTATCATATTAATCCATGGGCTTAATATCAACCATTAGTAATCATGGTCAACCAAGGTTGTTAATACCTTGGGTCTATTAATCCCTTGGGTTTATGGTGAATTCATGTGACAAACATTGCAATGTAAAAAACGTTGTCGATTTTTGGAAAAAATATATCGAATATTGTAATTTGACAAGGATTGTAATGTGTGACACACATTGTCGTAATGTTACATTACATTGCAATTTATATCAACCACATTTACTAATGTGGTTGTGCTAGGATTTATAACATTTGTGGCTTATAATTTGACGGCTTTTAATATTTGAGTATAATATTAGGATTTATAATATTTGGGCTTATAATATTAGGGTTTATATTACTGGGTCTAATATCAGGGTTTACAATATTGGGTGTTTAATCTATATGGTTTATAATTAGGGTTTAATATTGGAATTTATATTAGGCTTTAATATGGTTACAATATAGGATTTAATATATATGGTTTATAATTCTTGGGTTTATTGATCCATTGAGTTTATAATATTAACAATTTATATCAACCACATTTACTAATGTGGTTCTGTTATGATTTATAAAATTTAGGGCTATAACATTTGGGGCTTATAATTTGAGGGATTTTAATATTTGGGTATAACATACGAGATTATAATATTAGGGTTCATATTATTAGGTGTAATACCAAGTTTTATAATATTGGGTGTTTAATAAATGGGATTTATAATTAAGGTTTAATATTGCAAATTATATTAGGCCTTAATAGGGTTACACTATAGGATTTAAAAATATAGGGTTTATAACCCTTGGGTTTATTTATCCATTCACTTTATAATATTAATAATGGTTTGAGTTTATAATATTTGTCTTTTGGGTTTATTAATCCCTTGGGTTTATTAATTCCTTGAGTTTATAATATTAATCCCTTGGGTATTTTAATCCCAAGGGTTTGCAATATTAATTCGTTTGGTTGACTAATGACCTCGGTTTAAAATATTATTAATCCCTAGGGTTTATTAATGTATTGTCTTTATAATATTAATCCCTAAGGTTTATTAATCCCTTATGTTTATAATATTGCTAATCCCGAGGGTTTACCTATACCTTGGGTTCATAATACTAATCCGTTGGGTTTATTAATCCCAATGGTTTATAATATTAATTTATTGGATTTTTACTATTTATGCCTTTGGTTCATAATATTAATCCCTTCAGTTTATCAATCCCTTAGGCTTATAATATTAATAATCCTTTAGATTTATTAATCCCTTGTGTTTATAATATTAATCAAAAGGTTTTATAATATTAATCCCTTGGGATTTTAATATTAATGTCAAGTGTTTATATCGAACAACAAACATTGTCTCTTTGTGGAAGAAATATATCCAACGTCGTAATATGACAAACATTGTTGCAATGTTACATAACATTACAATTTATATCAACCACATTTACTAATGTGGTTGTGCTAAGATTTATAAAATTTTCTTTTATAGCATTTTAGGCTTATAATATGAGTGTTTTTAATATTTGGGTATAATGTTAGGTTTATAATATTTAGGCTTATAGTATCAAGGTTTATAATTAGGATTTAATATCATAATTTATAGTAGGCTTTAATATGGTTATAATATAGGCTTTATTATATAAGGTTTAATGTTTATAATATTGGGTATTTAATATATAGGGTTTATAATTAATGTTTAATATTACAATTTATACTAGGGTTTAATAAGGCTATAATATAAGCTTTAATATATAAGGTTTAAAATTAGGGTTTAACATTTAGCTTTATAATATTGAGTTTAAAATTAGATTTCATATTGAAGTTTAAAATGTAGGGGTTTATAATATTTGGGTTTCATAATAAGGTGTATGTGATAAGCATGATCACCTAAAAAATTAGGGGGGGACCCTCAAGACCTAAAAAATTGAAATGGATCTAGAAAGATTTGCAAAATTAGAATGCGAGAAAAAAAGGAGAGAACAAATAGTAAATAAAAAAACAAATATTTTTTTTATTAAAACATAGAATAAATGTATAAGCTACATTCTAGTGGACCGACTGTCCTTTTACAAAATGCAACTTATTACTTATAACGTTTTTTTGTTACAATACCACAGGTAAATTCCATGGGTGGATATCACTTATAATACCATGGGTGGATGCCCCTTACAATACCATGTGTAAATTCCATGGTTGGATAAATACCATGGGTGGATGAATACTATGGGTCGATGCCATTTACAATACCATGGGTAAATTCTATGGGTGGGTAGATAACATGGGTGGATGAATACCATGGGTGGATGCCATTTTTTTATCTGGATCATTCCTCTCACCTTAAGAAGCAATGATCCCCATTGCGTAAAGTTCTCTCCTGAGAAGCTTTTGTTGAATATGAAGAGTCACTGAAGAGAAGAGCTTTGTGTGGTTAACCCATAACAGTGATGAATGAAGATCCGAGGATATAGGTACCTTGTAATTCTTGTGATCAATTGTGATATTGAGAGTGTGCGACCTAGAAAATGGACTTTGATGAAGTGTGGGTTTGTGGATGTCCCATAACCATGAAAAATTAAAATCGAGGATAGAGATACCCTATAATTCTTATGACCAACTGTGATGCTAACAGTGTGTGGCCTAGCATATGGACTTCGATGAAGTGTGGGTTTGTGGATGACTCAAAACCATGACAAACAAAGATCCGAGGATAGAGATACCTTATGACCAATTTGATACTAACAGTGTGCAGCCTAGATAATGGACTTTGATGAGAAGGATTTGTGACGTTGACCTATAACTGTGATGATGATTGTTGACGAAGTAGCAGGTGCCTACATAGCTTGGGGTGTGAGGGCACGTCTCCAAATAATCCAAGCCAAACGTTGCTCTACTGAAACTAATGAATGTGAAGCATGTGCCTACTAAAGCAAAGTGGGAGACCACGTCTCCAAAGGGAACCCGCTCTAAATTCTCCTCCAGATTTAAAATGGGCATAACTCGGTCAATATAACTCAGAATATTTATTATAACCTATTTTTGGAATTAGAATGATCATTATGAATCTTCCCTTACGTTTTAAAACATTATATGGGGACTCTAGACTCTCATATTCACGCTAGAACTGTCATGTTGTCATAAAATTTCTAGAATTTTTTTATTTTATTTTAAATTAGCGATAACTCCCTCGTCCGGACTTCGATTTGACATATGCTTTTTTTGAAATCGAGTGATTTTTCAAGGTAAGCTTTGATCTATAATCATTTCTCTAAAATTGCGCACTGAAAACTTCAAAAAATGACAATAGATCCGCCATCCACGAATTTTCATCAAAACAATTTCTACAACATTGTTGATTTTGAATCAGCAATATCCCCCTTATCCAGACTCCAATTCGGCTGATTATTTTTTTGAAATTGGATAATTTTTGCAAGGAATATAGATCTTCTATTGTTTCTAAAAATAGTTCACCAATATTTTCAGACATGCTCTACAAATGCGTCGCCCAAAAAAATTCCTAAAAAAAATGAAAAAAAAAACAAAAATTCTTCCCACTTTGTCCAAGAAAGTGCTTCAGGGAGGTCATGAAACTTGCATGGATTTTTCTCAATGTGGCTTGGAAACGTTAAAACTGAAATATTCTTGAAACCCTTATTCCCATGGATTCGTAACTTGAATCTAGAGGCCCCCAAGACCTAAAAAATTGAAATGGATCTGGCAAGATATGCAAAATTAGAATGCAATAAAAAAAGGAGAGAACACACAATAAATAAAACCATAAAGAATTTTTTTATTAAAATATAGAATAAATGTAAAAGCTACATTGTGGTGAACCAGTTGTCCTTTTACAAAATGCAACTTATTACTTATAAACTTTTTTTGTTACAATACCATAGGTAAATTCCATGGGTGGATCACACTTACAATACCATGGGTGAATGAATACCATGGGTAAATTCCATGGGTGGATAAATACCATGGGTGGATGAATATTATGGATCGATGCCATTTACAATACCATGGGTAAATTCCATGGGTGGATAGATAACATGGGTGGATTAAGACCATGGGTGGAGATCATTTTCCATTCAGATCAGAACAGTTGCACAAATTTTTGAGCTATACATTCGTTGCATAGTTGTTGCGAAATCACCTCAAGCTCCTTGGAGAGTTTTCTCACCACTTCTAATCAAGTTTTCTTGTTGTATGAGGTAGGCAACACACCTTTCCAGCCACAATATTCCCTTAAAAACCAGTTACACATTGATTGATAGCGCCTGTATGAATTTGTTGCATAATCCTTGTTTAGACCCTGTGTGTTGATTTCCCTGTGTTTGAGATATTTTTAATTTCTCAAGGTTTATGGGTCAGTTTATATGAGTTGAATGTGTGCCTATATATAATCCCGTCAATAAAAATTTATGATAATTAGAAAAACTTCCTTTGCATACATCACATAAATCGCATACATTTCATTGTAACATGATTTCTAGGGCATTAAAACCCAAATTCATTTGAATCTTTTGAAAACCCTATTAGTCAACTCTTGGTATCGCGTTTTCATCCTTTCCATTTTCCATTACGCTGTTAGTTGACCCTTCCTCCAAAAACTTGGTGTATTCCATGAAAACTTAGTTGAAACGTGTGTTTTAGTTTATTAAAACTAGATGGAAATCCGAGGGAGAAGAAGCAAGCAAAAGGGAGGAGAAGTGGTTCATGTTGAGCCTAGAAGTCTAGACATGGTGAACTATGACCCTGAAATCATAGTGGAATTTGAAAAATAGGGTGCATATCATTTTGTAAGAAAGTCTAGACACATGGCCACCATTTTCAACTTGCAAGCATGTTTGCCCTGAAATTCAAAGGTAACAAGGTAAAAATTGATGATCTAGAGTTTACAGTGTCTGAGGAAACCATTTCTCAAGCTACATAAATTCCTTTATAGGCTGAGAGTTAGCTAAAAGGGAAGGAATTAGATGCCTCATATTTTAAAGAGTTTGTAAAACCTCAATATAAGGACAAATATGACACGACATTTCCTAGGAGCTACTTGTTGAATCACTAAAGTCAATTGTTAAAGGTAATACAATGATACTTCACATGAGAAGGCCACTTTAGCAAGGTGTATTTTTTTCATCCTAGAAATGGTGCATTGGGGTTTCACCCAAAGGTGATGAACTAGGAGAGATTTCGAGATACATTCCAGAATTCATCCAAGATTATGTTAAAGTTTTAGACTCCAAATTATGGACAAGAAATGACCAGTATAAAGACCATTATTGCAAAGACCCTCCGTGTCCACTGCTCTCTTATAAGTATTGATTATTTCAACCCTTCTTTTTTGGAAAAGCTAAATGAAATATTCCTAGGGTTTTTGCCTAAAATTTGGTGGGTTTATGAGTAATGGTGTCCTTTATGTTCATATCATAATGTTAAGTCAAGACAACATGCAATATTCATGTTTGGAAGCCGAATTCATTTTAAATACTATGGAATTTTTACAGTATTAACACCCATTTCAGTCATGGAAATTTATAAAATGTCTATTTAAAAAAAATTAAAATAATACAAAATTTTCAAATACATTGAAATTATTCTGCAAAAGAGGCGTAGTAATGCAAAGTAGAATTACAAGAGGTTGGTACTCATAAGAATATTAAAAGATACATGAATCAAACCTTTACAAAATACTAAAGGACCGAGGCATTATGGAAGTCAAGTGTGTAAACAGGTGGATACATTTTTCTTACACAACACATGATTACGCAGAGAGGCACATTCTACATCCTCGTATGACCCCGATGTGAAAGTATGTCACATCCTCAAAAAACAATAAGAATAATTTTGGCTAATGTAAACTAAAACATTCACTTGAATCTTAAATTATATATAGCTTGAATCTTTAGATTATATATAACTTTTTAATCTTATTAATGGACTAAGATTAATTACTAAAATAAGACTATGTATTATTATATATAATTTGAATGGATAGTAAATTATCTCATGATTTTAATAGCTCTTTTATCATATCAAAATTGAAAATTGTGCTCCAAAATAATTTAATATTTCTTTTAACTAAATATTTGTAAAATGAATCTTTAAAAGGAAAAACCATATATATATATATATATATATATATATATATATATATATATATATATATATATATATATATATATATATATATATATATATATATATATATATATATATATATATATATATATATATTATTTCGATGTAGTTCTATTATAATTTTTGTTATCATGCCATGTAAAAAACATCATTCAATATAATATTAATATTAAAATATTAATTTTAATATTAAAATATCAATTTTAATATTAATATTAATATTATTAAATTCAATGACTTTGTATTAATACAATATTAAATTTAACATAACATTTAATTTTTATACTATAATACATATGAATATATCATGATATATTATTAACTCTAAATATATATTGAAGGAAGAATAAAGTCAAAGGGATAGAGATGGAGATATAGAGGCAATGACAAGAGAGAGATGTAGATAAAATGAAGGAGAGAAGAGAGGAGGAATGAAGAGAGAGAGAAAGAGAGTGAGAGAGGGGGAGAATGGTAAGAGAGAGAGAGGGAGGCACAAAGAGGGAGTGTTGTGTAACCAACTCCAAAAATAGAAGAAAAGAGATATGAACGCCTTATAAATAAGCCACTTCGAGGGGGAAACCTCCAATACATTACATAAATGAACAATTCTTCGATGATTCAATTTACAAAACCTCCTTTCTATATATAGGAGTCCATGGGGCCATAATGTAATCCTAGTGGGCCACAATGTAATCCTAGCCGACCTAACAATAATGATTTAAGGGCACAATAATAACAAAATGGGGGTTACAAGGGTACAATAATAACAATAAGGGGTTTACACTAACAATAATAAGGGACTATACTAGTGATATAGGGACCTAACATGCCCCTCTCCTTCAAAAAAGTGTTGTCCTCAACGCTTGAGTATTTCTTGATGCTTCTGTATAAAATTCTCATCATCCCATGTGAAATATTCCACAGGAAAGTTCTTCCACTTGCTGAGATACTCTGAAATTGATCGTACTTGTCGAGTTCTTATTTTTGTGACCTCTTCAGAACTTCTTTCGATGTGATGTTGATATTCCTGTTGTTTCATTAGATTCTGCACCAAAGTTAGGTTATCCTTTGAGAGTTGGAGAACTTGTCGTTGATGCTCGATGTCATCTTCCACTAATTTATCATCCATATTAGCTATTATTTTATCCTTCAAAACATCCAAATTAGCCTCCATTTCTTCTTTTAAACCATCTATGTTAGCTTCGGTTGCTCTTCGTAAGATCGAAATTTGTTGCACTTGGTACCGTAATTTTGATATCTCATACTGCAATTCTTCCACTTCATGCATCATAGTATAGATTTCTGAGGGCTTAATGGGTGTTTAATTCTTTTTAGGAGGCATTTCAGAATGCAATACTGAAATATATGCTCAATAGGCCCTTGGAATCACTTCAAACTGATTTTTTAAACAAGATTTATGCAATTCGGGAAAAACAATACACACCTTTTACTTGCTTTGAGGAGCTCGATATTGAAATTGAATTATCTCTGTAATTTAAAATATTCAATATCTGTAGCCCTCTGAATTCTCTTTTGAATGCCACAAGTCTGACCTGATTTGGATTCTCCAAGACAAAGTTGTGTCCAATCTCCCACAATGACCTAATTATGGTCTGGTTAAGTAGAGCGAACTTGTATGACTTGCCACATGTCACTGTTTCTTTCTTTGTCTCTGAAATTGATAGCCAAGAAACTACAGTCTGTGTACTTGCTACCACTTTTTACGGCAGTCCAATCCGATGCCCAGAGAGAGAGTTATTGAACTTTTCCCACGATCACCTCTTTGAGATGCAATTCAGGAGGATGAAAAAGCACTACCTTCCACATATCATATCTCCAAAAATATTGCGAACCAAGCTCTGAAATTTTTTGACAAATTTCCTCAGGATTTCAGCTTCGCACCATATGAGTTTCAGACTCTGAACCTTCGTAAAAAAAACTTTATAGCGCAAATGCCACGATGACCTGTTTAGGAGCCTAAAAAAATACCTAACTTCCACAGATGATATCTCCTCAAATATTGCGAACCAAGCTCTAAAATTTTTAGACAAGCTTCCTCAGGATTTTGGCTTCGCACCCTAAAAATTTCAGCTTCTAAAACTTCGTAGAAAAAAAGTTATAGTGCAAATTCCACGATGACCTGTTTGGAGAAGCGAAACCCTAGAATCCAAAGCTCTGATACCAAATGTTGTGTAACCAGCTCCAAAAATAGAAGAAAAGAGATATGAACACCTTATAAATAAGCCACTTCGAGGGGGCAACCTCCAATACATTACATAAATGAACAATTCTTGGATGATAAAATTTACAAAACCTCCTTTCTATATATAGGAGTACATGGGGCCATAATGTAATCCTAGTGGGCCACAATGTAATCCTAGCCGACCTAACAATAATGATTTAAGGGAACAATAATAACAAAATGAGGGTTACAAGGGTACAATAATAACAATAAGGGGTTTACACTAACAATAATAAGGGACTATACTAGTGATATAGGGACCTAACAGGGAGGGGGGAGAGAGGAGGTGAGAGGGAGAGATATAGTGACAATGTTGGAGGGACAAAAGAGAGAGAGAGAGAGGAAGGACTAGAGAAAGGAATTAATATGGAGGGACAAAGAGATGGAGTTGGAGGTGGAGCGAGGGAGTGAAGAAGAAATACATAAAGAGAGAAAAGTGGAGAGAGCGAGAGAGAGGAAGTGAAAAGGGAGAGAAGGGAGATAGAGGGAGGTGGGAGAGAAAGGGAGAGAGAGGAAGGATGAGAGAGAGTACATGAGAGAGAGAAGGAAAGAGAGAAGGGGAGAGAGATGGAGCTAAGAAGAAAGACATAGAGAGAGAGGTGGAGTGCGAAGGGAGATAGAGAGAGAGGGAGAGGGAGATGAAGAGGGATGGAGAAATATGTGTGTGTGTGTGTGTGTGTGGAGAAAGAGCACATGTATATTTCTAGGGCGATATATATAGACAAAGAAGAGGTAGAGGGAGATAGATATATAGATGGGAGGTGAAGAGAGGGAAGAAGAGATAAAGAGAGAGAGGGAGGGAGAGATATGTATATATATATATATATATATATATATAGAGAGAGAGAGAGAGAGAGAGAGAGAGAGAGAGAGAGAGAGAGAGAGAATGTGTGTTTTGGGGGGTGAGATAAAGAGACAAAGAAGGAGAGATTCAGGGAGATAAATATGGAAGGAGGGGGGAGAGACGAAAGAAAATTTCTTGCAATAGAAACATTGATTCCAATGTACATGATTATTTCTAATCCTATTTGGTTGTTTGCATTAGATGCATTGATGTCTTTTTAGATGATAATTTCTAATCCTATTTGATTTCTTGCACTAAATGCATTGATTTTAGTGTAGATGTTGATTTCTAATCCTATTTGATTATTTTCTCTAGATGTATTTCTTTCAGTGTAGATGGTGATTTCTAATCATATTCGATTTCCTACACTACATTCATTTATTTCAATGTAGATGTTGATTTTTACTTATATTTGATTGCTTGCACTAGTTGCATAGATATCAATATAGATGTCGATTTCTAGGCTTATTTGATTTCTTGCATTAGATGCATGGATTTTAGTTTAGATATTGTTTTCTAATCCTTTTTTTTTTCATTAGAGGGATTAGATGTTGGTAATATTGAGGCTATAAATTATTAAAACTATTTTTCAAGCTTAAATGGAGGGAGGAGAGAGGGAAGAATATTTCTTGCACTAGATGAATTTATTTCAGTGTAAATGGTGATTCCTAATCCTATTTGATTGTTTTAACTAGATGCATTAATTTCAGTGTAGATGTTGATTTCTAATTATATTTTTTTTTTTGCATTTGATGTATTTATTTAAGTGTAGATGTTGATTTGTAATTGTAGGTTTTAACCCTGAACAGAAATTATCTACACACGAATCTTATAACAGAAAATAAACAATAGCAAGAGCATAAAACATAAAACAGATAAACACAGAGATTTTCCCCTGGATCCCAAATCGGGACGACCAGCTTGATTTTTCATTATGATCCTTTTAGTGTTACAACACATATATATACATGCCGAAGCATACATAAACCCCAATCCATTAACCCTGGATTATAACATAACCGTAGTTCCCTTGACCGGATCTACAAAATACCAGGGGCCGAAAACCATCGAACCCCAAAACCATGTGCAAAACCATGCACAAAACCATGGGCGGATCCGCCTATGAGTGGGTCCGCACAAAAAACAAATTTTGGCCGGGGTGCTGCCCCGAACCCCAACGGTGGGGACTGCTTCGCCCCTCGTGACCCCCCAGCTACGCCCGATGCAACATACAGCGCGTGGGGCTAATCGTGGAAAGAATATAACACATACCCAACACTAATCCTATTTGATTACTTGCACTAATGCATTGATTTCAGTGTAGATGTGGATTTCTTATCTTATTTTCTTGGTTGTAGTAGATGCATTGATTTCAATGTAGATGTTGATTTATAATCTCATTTGATTGCTTGCATTAGATGCATTGATTTTAGTGTAGATGTTGTTTTCTAATCCTATGTGATTGCTTGCATTAGATGTTGATCTTGAGGCTATAGATTATTCAAAATATATATTTTTCAAGATATATCTAGTAATACTTAGAGGGAAACTTTTAAGAATTAATTAGTTGTCAAATGTTGCAATACCTAGAATTAAAGTAAAATAGACCTGGAAAATCAATGCTCGAGCAAAGTGAAATCCTTGACAAGATCACATCCCTTCTTCATCACCAACTAATTACTAGTAGACAATCACATATATTCAGAATTACTGATAAATAATTTCATACAACAATGCATTCAAAATATTTATAAGAGGAAAAGATATATTTATAACCATTCAAAGAAAATAAAATTATTCTTGAAAGTGGTGTGATAATTGTTTGGATGTAAAATATTTATAAATCTAGCCACTCATTAAAAAAAAAATCAAAAATACATTATTTATTGAGATTGCAAAATATAATATAGATTGAAAAAATCATTACGATGGATCTAAGTTGGTGATACCTAAAATTAAATGGAATAGATCTGTAGTATCAATCCTCTTGCAAAATATTTAAAATATTGTCTCTCTTCTTCATCACCAACTAATTATTAATGAACAATTACATACACATATAAAAATACAACACAACAATTGTAAAATTCACAAACATGACCATCCAAATCAAAACAGGTAAACACATAACACCCAAACCATCCAAACAAAGATGTACAAACCATTCAAGGCAAGCAACACATGCTAAATTAAAGAAGAGAATGAGATGGCCATGCAAAGCAAAGAAAACATAATGTGAATTTTGAAGTTAGTCTGAAATATATACATAATAATGATAATCTAAAAATGTGACATTGTTTCCCTCAACTGAACCAGCTTAGATCCATCTAACACCGCATCTATCATGCGTTGAGGAGGTGCAAACATTTCATCAAGTTCTACACTCCAAAAAGAAGCTTTGCATCTCGAGAGATTTGATCCCCCTCGGACCATGATAGATCTGGTGTTATATGGATCTAAGCTTGTGATACCTAAAATTAAATGGAATAGATGTGTAGTATCAATCCGCCTGCAAACTATTGAAAATATTGTCCCTTTTCTTCATCACCAAATAATTATTAATAAGCAATTACCTACACATACAAAAATATAACACAACAATTGTAACATTCACAAAAACTACCATCCAAATCAAAACACCTAAACACACAAACCACTCAAAGCATCCAAACAAAGATGTACAAACCATTCAAGGCAAGTAACACATGCTAAATTAAAGAAAAGAATCAGATGGTCATGCGAAACAAATAAAACATAATGTGAATTTTCAAATTAGTCTGAAACATATACATAATAATGATAATCTAAAAATGTGACATTGTTGCCCTGAACTGGAATTAGGTCGATCTAAAAGGGGATCTATCATGAGCGAGGAGGTAAAAACCTTTCCTCAAGTTCTACACTCCAAAACAAAAAACAGACTATCCTTCATTAAAATAAAAATAAAATAAAAAGATAATTAAATTTTCAATTTTCTGTATTCCCCGAATTCTGGATTCCTCTAGAAAAACACTGAGAAGAGGGAGAGTATTTGAACATCTAGATGGAGGAAGAAACTCCTCAAATAGATAGTGAGAAAAAAAACAGAATCACTTAAATACTACCTAAATCGAAACTAAAAGATTGATACAAAATATACAGGCAAAATTGCAGACAAACCTCAGAAAAACAAACAAAAACAGAATATGCCAAATCTACCTAAATCGAAACTAAAATACTGATACAAAGAGTACAGGCAAAATTGTAGGCAAGCTCTGACGCCACAGAAAAACAAACAAAAACAGAGTAGACTTCGACTCTAGAACTTGTGACTAATAATAATCCCAAAACATGGGGGAATCCAACCTTTAAAATAATATACTAAAGGACTAATACATTTTGAAGTTCAAGAGTGTAAACAGGTGGATACCCGTTTCTTACATACTATCACTTAAATACTATTTAAATCGAAACTAAAAGACTGATACAAAAAGTAGAGGCAAAATTGCAGACAAGCCCTGACGCCACAGAGAAACAAACAAAAACTGAGTACGCTTCCAAGAAATGACTCTGTAACTTGCGACTAATAATAATCCCAAAACATGGGGAATCCAGCCATTAAAATAGTATACTAACGGACCAATGCATTATGAAGTTGAAGTGTGTAAACAGGTGGATACCCGTTTCTTACATAGCACATGATAGATTCCCTCAACGAACGCACACGTAGCTTATTGCAGGAGCCTTGACATTTCAGCGACCCCGAAAGATATTTTGATACGCAAGAAAGGAATGTACTCATCTTCATAAATTCTTCGTTGGTTTTGAATTCTATATCTAACTTAAAGATCACCACTCCGTCCCTAGTACTGGCTTCTACGGAGCCTTCAACAATTAGACGCTTGCACCTGTGCGCACACACTATTTCTGCACATGCTTCCTTTCCTAAGAACTCATACGCTAAAGCTGCATCTTCCACATAGACAAATCGGCGCTTGCACTTGATCTTAATGTCCGGACACTTAAACGTGTTTTCTATTTCTACATATGGTTCACTGCCTACGAACCTGTGTCCGTAAGGCACTAAAGCCGCGCCTTCTTCGTCAGCTTGGCCTGAAAATTCGTACCCTTCTGGGACTAAAGTTGCATCTTCTTTGGAGGCCTTCGCTCCTCCAGCTATCACTGCGGATATTGTATGGCCTCTAGCAACCCTTAATTGTATGGCCTCTAACAACCCCAAAACGTACAAACGCCGCCTCAATGAATAAGGCAAACGGTCACACATAAAATGCATTGCACAACAAAATATCATATCGATCTTGGCAGAAAGCCACTTCCTTAATGTTGTGAAGAACTCCAATACACCCGAAATGATGCTTAACAATGGAGGAATGACCCAGTAGACATCACAGTATTGTAGCAATATCCCCAGAAGGTTTAAAATGGTCAGAAGTGGCTCTTCTGACTTGAATGATAAGCTGACAGGCAAAAGATAGTCATTGTTTAAAGCCTGAATGATACAGTTGTCCAGTATCAGGCTATCCAGCACTTCTTCAAAGGTCATTACACGGCCTACAACTGTTTGTTCCCAAACTTCTTCATAATCCTTGAGAAACACAGTAGTGAGTGCTTTATTAACCATGTCCAGGAGAGAGGCTGATATTGCATCTGTTATGTAATAACACATTTTGCCATTGACGAACAGCTTGTTTCCTTCCCTTCTCTCCAGAACAAATTTTTTTCCCAAGTAAGATGATTGGATGTAAAATAGCTGATGATGTAGGCGACAGGGTAGGGCCATTGAGTCTGATTTCCTGATTCTATGACATCTAACCCTCTTGAATAAGCGACCTTGGAAATATTGTAGACCGACGGTAGTTGGGGACAGGCCTAAGGGTTGCAGCAACCTACCCAGGGGTAGCAGCAGGCAGCCTATTATGCTTTGTAAGAACACCCCGACTGGTGTGAGATTCATTATCTGCCACAAGGCAAGACACAGTTGTAGTTGTTGCAGGGCGGTACTATCTAAAATTGACTTGATTATCGACATAATTCCTCCGCGACGGATGAATGTCGAATACCCTCTCACTCAGTTAATATTTTTTCTTGTCTACGACCTCTGATTCTGGGTGTGCTTCATCCTGTCATCGATCATTTTATATCGCGGATTTTTCTGGTCTTCCAAGCCTCTTCCAGGTTTTTTTATCCGTCTTCCGGGTATCCTCCATGAATTTTCCCCCTTTTTTTTTCGTGTATCTTCCATGTTTGTTTTTTTCTTCCGTCTTCCGGGTATCTTCCTCTTCGCCAATCTTCCTCTTCGTTTTCTTCAGGCAATTTATCTTTTGCTCTTTGTAAATTTACCCTTCCATTTAACCGTACGCCCGCTAGAATCAGTCAGTTATAAAGCTAAAATCACTTCACGATTCTTCAGGGAGCGCGTGGGACGAAACGCGCAATCCCCGGCTTTCTTAGAAAATAACCAAGTTAATGGGGTCGTTGTCACTGTACATTCCTTAAGGGTCGCTGGACTCTTGGACTCTTATCTATGGCTTATTCCTGTGTTGGATGCAGTAAATATATAATTTAAATAAGTTTAAATTTAAATAGGTTTAATGGTTAATATAAAGTGTTTTTTCTTAAGGAAGTACAAGATTAGAAACCATAAAAAAGTAGAGTATGTATGTATGGTAATCAAATTTCAGTACATATCTCTTATCCTACAATATATTCTTATACAACAATTTGGTGGTGTCTGGATATAGATATAAATTTAGCTTCTTGAAAGTTTATTTCATGAACTAATTATTATAATAAATTTGTGATTTCAACACACTGATTTTTCACAAATTCAACCAAAAAACTATTTACTAAAAACTTTTAAAAGTCATTAAAATTTGGCTAAAGCTTTTCATTGTATTTTTTTTTAATTAAAAAAAATATAAAACACATGATTGAATATATAATATTAAAATGAGATATTAATAAAAAAAATGTTAATATTATCGCAATAAAATATTTTAATTTCTAGTTTAAATTAATATATATATAAAATAATTGTTATTTTTATATATATTTAAAATAACATATAAATATGTTAATTTTTAAACTTCTGTGATTCATAATATTATTGTGATAAATTTATAATTTCTAACACATTTTGATTTTTCACAAATTAAACGAAAATAATATTTACGAAAAACTTTTAAAATATTCACACAAAAATCCTCCATGAATTTTCTTTTTTTTTTTCCGTGTATCTTCCATGTTCGTGTTTTTCTTGCGTCTTCCGAGTACCTTCCTCTTCGTTATCTTTTTCTTAGTCAATCTGCCGGTCAATTATCTTTTGCTTTTTTGTAAATGTACCCTTCAATCCAACCGTGCACCTGCTAGAATCTGCCGGTCTTCCAAGCCTCTGTCCTCCATGAATTTTCCCCCTTTTCTTTCCGTGTGTCCTCCATGTTTGTTTTTTTTCTGCATCTTCCGGGTATCTTCCTCTTCGTTAGCTCCGTGTGCCCGCTAGAATCACAGTCAGTTATAAAGCTAAACTGACTTTTGGATTCTTGAGGTAGCGCGTGGGACCAAACGCACAATACCCGGCTTTCTTAGAAAATAACCACTCTAATGGTGTCGTTGTCGCTGTACATTCCTGAAGGGTCCATGGACTTTTATTCATCCCAAATTTTAGTGCTGAATTTGAGTGGACTTAATGGTTGAGCACATCTGTTTTTTTTTAGCTAAAAGGGTATAGGTTTAAAACAAGAGGGAGATAGAGTATGTATGACTTTATAGACTTAGCAGCAGTGTCTTGTCTCACAAAGAAGAGGTCTCATACAACAATTTGGTGTTCTTCAAATTGGATAATAATAACAAGAATAGAGTAGTTTTTTGTTGGTGAATTTTTTAATTGATTAATATATAAAATTAATTAATTAAAAATGAAATGAAAATTTTGGCAGAATGTGCTTGTTAGTAAAAGCAAAGATAACCATTCAATCCCCTTAGAAAACTGGGACAACTATCTTAAGAAGTTGTATGACTCTTCGAACACTATGGGAAACACCTTAATCACTCCAATTAAGGAGGATATATTCTCTCTCGATGACGTTGAGTCTGGTGTTAATAACTTGCGAATGGGAAAGCTAAAGATATTGAAGAATACCAAGCTGGGATCCTTAAAATGGGAGGATCTATCCTCATTCCTCATCTCCGCATCACTTCCCTCACCTTCGGATGCAAAGCCTTATTGTTCTTATCTTTAAAAATGAGGAGAAAAGCATTCATCTAACTACAGAACCATTATGATTAGCCACATCCTGGCCAAGCTTTATGGGCTCATTTTGGAAAAGAAGCTTAGCCTTTGGCTTGAAAGCCAGGGCAAAAGAGCTAAAGCACAAGCTGGTTTTATGAGACATCACTCGATTATTGACCATCTTGTCACTCTCAGAATCATTGCACATTAATGTCACAATAGTAAAGCCGATCTCTTGTGTTGTTTTGTGGACTTTAGAAAATCTTTTGACACTGTTCCTCGAGATCATTTTTGGGAGAGACTTAAAGAGATCATGGTCCCTCCTAAGGTGAGGATTGTTGTGATCAGTCTCTACGAGAATGTCACTATCAAGCTTAAGACCAAAGAGCGATGGTCTAAAGACATTAAATGAAATATCAGAGTTAAGAAAGGGTGTCCCCTATCACTCACCCTTTTTGGCATATACATCGATAAGCTAGAGGAGTGTCTGGAAACTACGGGACGCAATGACACTGAGATTGTTGGTGTTCTCGTTACTCTTCTCCTTTATGCCGATGATGTCGTTCCTCTTGAAAAAGTCTATGATGATGTTCAGAAGCAGATTCAGACTCTTCCTGTCTACTGCTCCAAGATGGGTATGACAGTTAATACTGACAAGACTAAAGTCATGATCATTAAATCCAAGAAGATCACCCATGGTAGTTTCATGTATAATAACTAGTGCTTAGAGGAGGTTTCTTCTTATAAATATTTGGGCATTGACTTCCCTCATCAACTCAACTGGAATTATAACATCGAGAAAAGGATTATTGGAGGCTGGAAAGCTTATTATCAGCTTGAAATCAATTATAAGTCAGTAAATCTTTACATTTGGAGCAAAAGGAGATTCCTCTTTGAGACTCTCGTCACCCATGTTGTCTTATAAAAATGTGAAGTTTGGGGTTGCAGTATATCCAGGGAGTCATGGAGGAAGATTGAGATGATTGAAAAATAATTCATAAGCTACAACCTAAAGATCAAGGGAAATACTCCCTATCCTATCCTCTTGATCGAAATTGGTTTGTCCCCCATTGAAAGTACGACTATGTTTAGATATTTGTTGTATAAGAAGAAATTTTATAGCATGGAATCCAAAAGGTTCCAAAAAAATTCTTCTAACTATATTCAAAACCCCCACCTTCGCCTGAAGTGCAGGTGGCATAAGGATGCCCAATCTTGGCTCAACCATTGGGGAATTAATGAGAGCTCAGTATGGGAAGCAAAGATAGTGTCAAAAATGCTATTACCTCCAAGTTTAAAGACAAGTTGTGGGAGGATCCGGAGTCGGAGAGTAAAAGGAAGCTAAGATACTATAAGGAGGTGATCAACCCCACCCTTGATAATCAAAATTATTTCTCTATGTTGACCAACACTAATAAAAAATGAACATTGCTAAGATAAGAACCAATTCTCATAAGCTTCGAAGTGACACTAGGCGGTGGTCTATTCCTAAGACTCCCTAGAACCATAGAATCTTTTAGATTTGTGATACTAAGTAGGTGGAAGATGAAAATCACTTCCTTTTAGACTTCTCGTCTGTTACTCACATCCGCTCTCAATTCCCTAACATTTGCCACACTTCCAATCTTCTTGAGCTATTAAACCAACCCACCTATAGCAATCTTGGAGTGCTTATTTCTCTTCTCTTTGATCATAGAAACAAGATTTAAATAATCAAACTTAGATTATTTTTACTTTATTGAGGTCCAATAGGCCGCATTGGTCTTAGCGGACATTAATCATCATCATCTTCATCATATATATATATATATATATGAGATAATATTAAATTTTGAAAAAATATTATTAACCAATAAAATATTTCAACATAATGTCTTTCTCTATATCAATTTTGAAATATTGTATTTAATATTAATATTTATTAATAGTTGTTATCAATTTTTTATACAAATATATAAAGATTTTGTATAAGAGTAAAAGCTTTTGTAGTTGTTATTCAATATACATCACAGAGTAAAAGGTTTTGTAGCATGATATAGGGAGTAGATTTTGATTCATATGCAGGAGGAATTGGCTCGAATGAAATGGGAAGCCTCTTCCCATAGAACTTCCATCACATATATTGAAGCATCGACAGAGTGGAAAAATTCAATCCCATATCTAATAAAAACATGAGGAAGATATAATGAGTATATGCAGATAATAGAATTGTATTAGAAAATGAAATTCATATTAGGAAGTATCCTATTGCATCACCATGAGTCTCGGTTGGAAATGCTACAATCCTTAGATCACATTCACGGGCATATGAAATATTATGATTACAGGTTACAGAAGATGGAGTGCGGGGTGGAGAGGATTGAACAACATCTCGATATCTCTCTTGTAGTTGATCGGCCTTCGACATACCCAAAAACTCCTATTCGAGTGACATGCTCTGATTATGATCCTCTTACTTGAATGTCTTATGGTTCTGAATTTCGGTTCCACTTTTGTAGTTAATTTTGTGCAAGACCTGATAAAACACTATCTTATTGTGGGGTTGGATGATGTTGGATGTTGGTTTTGTTAGATTTCAACCAAATCTCTTGTCCATACTAAGAGAACAATTTTGGTTATGGTCATGTCTCCTTTATCAGAAATCTATTTGACTTATTATAATACTTAATGTAATCTCCTAGTTTGGAAGTTAATAAATTTAGCTCCAAATAAAAAATTTATATAAAAAAAATCAATATTAATTATAAATAGAAAATTTTAAAATATGTTTTTTTTTTAAGGATAATAAATGATCATTCACACTATGTTATTAAAAAAATTGTATTTTTTTATTTATTTAATATGTACTATCATAATATTTAATAAAAATATTAATAACAACCTCTCAAACATATAAATTCATGTAAGTGGGTTACAAAATTATCCACAATAATCAATTGAGTTCACTACTTTCACTTGAGATACATACAAATCATTTTGAGCTATCTAACAACTCATGGCGTTAACAAAGAATGGAGCTCAACTATAGTTTTCACATGATGTCTTATATACAACTAAAAAGCGCGCACTAGAGACCAATATTCATTTTGTTGCTAACTATGGCAATGATTGCAGTTCCAGACATGCCGAATTTTATTAACCATTGTTCCGTGTTTTTTAGATGTAGAATGAATTATATCCATTTTCTAGCAGTTTAGATTTTCTGATTCTAGATATATCATGCACAGAGAGGGATCAAATCTTTCCAAGTGAATGTGCTGAGAGAGATTAAATCTTTCAAGGTGCAAACATTCTTTTTAGAGTGTGGCATTTGAGAAAAGGTTTGCACCTGGAGAGATTTAATGGCTCTCCGCGAGTTTATATGTTTCGAATTTTATTTTTGAAAATGGACTTTTAGAATTGTATTAAAATTAATTTAAATTTAAAAAAACAATAATTTGATATATAGAAATTGGAAAAAAAAAAACACTTCTATAATTAGATTGAAAATTTTAATAAAATTTTTAACCATTTTTTAAGTTGGTGATAACTAAAATTAAATGGAATAGATGTGCAGTATCAATCCTCTTGCAAAATATTTAAAATATTGTCTCTCTTCTTCATCACCAACTAATTATTAATAAACAATTACATACACATATAAAAATACAACACAACAATTGTAAAATTCACAAACATGACCATCCAAATCAAAACAGGTAAACACATAACACCCAAACCATCCAAACAAAGATGTACAAACCATTCAAGGCAAGCAACACATGCTAAATTAAAGAAGAGAATGAGATGGCCATGCAAAGCAAAGACAACATAATGTGAATTTTGAAGTTAGTCTGAAATATATACATAATAATGATAATCTAAAAATGTGACATTGTTTCCCTCAACTGAACCAGCTTAGATCCATTCAACACCACATCTATCATGTCTTGAGGAGGTGCAAACATTTCATCAAGTTCTACACTCCAAAAAGAAGCTTTGCATCTCGAGATATTTGATCCCTCTTGGAACATGATAGATCCGGTGTTAAATGGATCTAAGCTCGTGATACCTAAAATTAAATGGAATTGATGTGTAGTATCAATCCTCCTGCAAACTATTGAAAATATTGTCTCTTTTCTTAATCACCAAATAATTATTAATAAGCAATTGCATACACATATAAAAATATAACACAACAATTGTAACATTCACAAAAACTACCATCCAAATCAAAACACCTAAACACACAAACCACTCAAAGCATCCAAACAAAGATGTACAAACCATTCAAGGTAAGCAAAACATGATAAATTAAAGAAGAGAATGAGATGATCATGCCAAGCAAAGAAAACATAGTGTGAATTTTGAAGCTAGTTTGAAACATATACATAATAATGACAATCTAAAAATGTGACATTGTTGCCTGAGGCCCGGAACCAACTTAAGTCCATATAATAAATCAACCATTTCAACATAGCGATTTTTCACAAATTCAGCAAAAAACTATTTACTAAAAACTTTTAAAAGTCATTTTAATTTGGCTAAAGCTTTCATTGTATTTTTTTTAATTAAAAAAATATGGCATGATTGAATATATATTATTAAAATGAGATATTATAAAATGTTAATATTATCACAATAAAATATTTTAATTTCTAGTTTAAATTAATATATATATATATATAAATAATAACTGTTATTTTTATATATATTTAAAATAACATATAAATATGTTAATTTTTAAACTTCTGTGATTCATAATATTATTGTGATAAATTTATAATTTCAACACATTTTGATTTTTCACAAATTAAACGAAAATAATATTTACGAAAAACTTTTAAAATATTCACAAAAAAATCCTCCATGAATTTTTTTTTTTTTTTCCGTGTATCTTCCATGTTTGTGTTTTTCTTGCGTCTTCCAAGTATTTTCCTCTTCGTTATCTTTTTCTTAGTCAATCTGCCGGTCAATTATCTTTTGCTTTTTTGTAAATGTACCCTTCAATCCAACCGTGCACCTGCTAGAATCTGCCGGTCTTCCAAGCCTCTGTTCTCCATGAATTTTCCCCCTTTTCTTTCCGTGTGTCCTCCATGTTTGTTTTTTTTCTGCGTCTTCCGGGTATCTTCCTCTTCGTTAGCTCCGTGTGCCCGCTAGAATCACAGTCAGTTATAAAGCTAAACTGACTTTAGGATTCTTGAGGTAGCGCGTGGGACCAAACGCGCAATACCCGGCTTTCTTAGAAAATAACCACTTTAATGGTGTCGTGATCACTGTAAGGGTCCATGGACTTTTATTCATCCCAAATTTTAGTGCTGAATTTGAGTGGACTTAATGGTTGAGCACATCTGTTTTTTTTTAGCTAAAAGGGTATAGGTTCAAAACAAGAGGGAGATAGAGTATGTATGACTTTATAGACTTAGCAGCAGTGTCTTGTCTCACAACAAAGAGGTCTCATACAACAATTTGGTGTTCTTAAAATTGGATAATAATAACAAGAATACAGTAGTTTTTTGTTGGTGAATTTTTTAATTGATTAATATATAAAATTAATTAATTAAAAATGAAATGAAAATTTCGGCAGAATGTGCTTATTAGTAAAAGCAAAGATAACCATTCAATCCCCTTAGAAAACTGGGACAACTATCTTAAGAAGTTGTATGACTCTTCGAACACTATGGGAAACACCTTAATCACTCCAATTAAGGAGGATATATTCTCTCTCGATGATGTTGAGTCTGGTGTTAATAACTTGCGAATGAGAAAGCTAAAGAAATTGAAGAATACCAAGCTGAGATCCTTAAAATGGGAGGATCTATCCTCATTCCTCATCTCCGCATCGCTTCCCTCACTTTCGGATGCAAAGCCTTATTGTTCTTATCTTTAAAAATGAGGAGAAAAGCATTCATCTAACTACAGAACCATTATGATTAGCCAGATCCTGGCCAAGCTTTATGGGCTCATTTTGGAAAAGAAGCTTAGCCTTTGGCTTGAAAGCCAGGGAAAAAGAGCTAAAGCACAAGCTGGTTTTATGAGACATCACTCGATTATTGACCATCTTGTCACTCTCAGAATCATTGCACATTAATGTCACAATAGTAAAGCCGATCTCTTGTGTTGTTTTGTGGACTTTAGAAAATCTTTTGACACTGTTCCTCGAGATCATTTTTGGGAGAGACTTAAAGAGATCATGGTCCGTCCTAAGGTGAGGATTGTTGTGATCAGTCTCTACGAGAATGTCACTATCAAGCTTAAGACCAAAGAGTGATGGTGTAAAGACATTAAATGAAATATCAGAGTTAAGAAAGGGTGTCCCCTATCACTTACCCTTTTTGGCATATACATCGATAAGCTAGAGGAGTGTCTGGAAACTACGGGACGCAACGGCACTGAGATTGTTGGTGTTCTCGTTACTCTTCTCCTTTATGCCGATGATGTCGTTCCTCTTGAAAAAGTCCATGATGATGTTGAGAAGCAGATTCAGACTCTTCCTCTCTACTGCTCCAAGATGGGTATGACAGTTAATACCGACAAGATTAAAGTCATGATCATTAAATCCAAGAATATCACCCATGGTAGTTTCATGTATAATAACTAGTGCTTAGAG
This sequence comes from Pinus albicaulis, assembly GCA_034641835.2. NCBI lineage: Eukaryota > Viridiplantae > Streptophyta > Pinopsida > Pinales > Pinaceae > Pinus > Pinus albicaulis. Next base: position 1,270,858,259 of record CM076580.1, on the reverse strand, counting down.
GAGGTTTCTTCTTATAAATATTTGGGCATTGACTTCCCTCATCAACTCAACTGGAATTATAACATCGAGAAAAGGATTATTGGAGGCTGGAAAGCTTATTATCAGCTTGAAATCAATTGTAAGTCGGTAAATCTTTACATTTGGAGCAAAAGGAGATTCCTCTTTGAGACTCTCGTCACCCATGTTGTCTTATAAAAATGTGAAGTTTGGGGTTGCAGTATATCCAGGGAGTCATGGAGGAAGATTGAGATGATTCAAAAATAATTCATAACCTACAACCTAAAGATCAAGGGAAATACTCCCTATCCTATCCTCTTGATCGAAATTGGTTTGTCCCCCATTGAAAGTACGACTATGTTTAGATATTTGTTGTATAAGAAGAAATTTTATAGCATGGAATCCAAAAGGTTCCAAAAAAATTCTTCTAACTATATTCAAAACCCCCACCTTCGCCTGAAGTGCAGGGGGCATAAGGATGCCCAATCTTGGCTCAACCATTGGGGAATTAATGAGAGCTCAGTATGGGAAGCAAAGATAGTGTCAAAAATGCTATTACCTCCAAGTTTAAAGACAAGTTGTGGGAGGATCCGGAGCCGGAGAGTAAAAGGAAACTAAGATACTATAAAGAGGTGATCAACCCCACCCTTGATAATCAAAATTATTTCTCTATGTTGACCAACACTAATAAAAAATGAACATTGCTAAGATAAGAACCAATTCTCATAAGCTTCGAAGTGGCACTAGGCGGTGGTCTATTCCTAAGACTCCCTAGAACCATAGAATCTTTTAGATTTGTGATACTAAGTAGGTGGAAGATGAAAATCACTTCCTTTTAGACTTCTCGTCTCTTACTCACATCCGCTCTCAATTCCCTAACATTTGCCACACTTCCAATCTTCTTGAGCTATTAAACCAACCCACCTATAGCAATCTTGGAGTGCTTATTTCTCTTCTCTTTGATCATAGAAACAAGATTTAAATAATCAAACTTAGACTATTTTTACTTTATTGAGGTCCAATAGGCCGCATTGGTCTTAGCAGACATTAATCATCATCATCCTCATCATATATATATATATATATATATATATATATATATATATATATATATATATATATGAGATAATATTAAATTTTGAAAAAATATTATTAACCAATAAAATATTTCAACATAATGTCTTTCTCTATATCAATTTTGAAATATTGTATTTAATATTAATATTTATTAATAGTTGTTATCAATTTTTTATACAAATATATAAAGATTTTGTATAAGAGTAAAAGGTTTTGTAGTTGTTATTCAATATACATCACAGAGTAAAAGGTTTTGTAGTGTGATATAGGGAGTCGATTTTGATTCATATGCAGGAGGAATTGGCTCAAATGAAATGGGAAGCCTCTTCCCATAGAACTTCCATCACATATATTGAAGCATTGACAGAGTGGAAAAATTCAATCCCATATACAATAAAAACATGAGGAAGATATAATGAGTATATGCAGATAATAGAATTGTATTAGAAAATGAAATTCATATTAGGAAGTATCTTATTGCATCACCATGAGTCTCGGTTGGAAATGCTACAATCCTTAGATCACATTCACGGGCATATGAAATATTATGATTACAGGTTACATAAGATGGAGTGCGGGGTGGAAAGGATTGAACAACATCTCGATATCTCTCTTGTAGTTGATCGGCCTTCGACATACCCAAAAACTCCTATTCGAGTGACATGCTCTGATTATGATCCTCTTACTTGAATGTCTTATGGTTCTGAATTTTGGTTCCACTTTTGTAGTTAATTTTGTGCAAGACCCGATAAAACACTATCTTATTGTGGGGTTGGATGATGTTGGAAGTTGGTTTTGTTAGATTTCAACCAAATATCTTGTCCATACTAAGAGAACAATTTTGGTTATGGTCATGTCTCCCTTATCAGAAATCTATTTGACTTATTATAATACTTAATGTAATCTCCTAGTTTGGAAGTTAATAAATTTAGCTCCAAATAAAAAATTTATATAAAAAAAATCAATATTAATTATAAATAGAAAATTTTAAAATATGTTTTTTTTTAGGGATAATAAATGATCATTCACACTATGTTATTAAAAAATTTGTATTTATTTATTTATTTAATATGTACTTTCATAATATTTAATAAAAATATTAATAACAACCTCTCAAACATATAAATTCATGTAAGTGGGTTACAAAATTATGCACAACGATCAACTGAGTTCACTACTTTCACTTGAGATACATACAAATCATTTTGAGCTATCTAACAACTCATGGCGTTAACAAAGAATGGAGCTCAACTATAGTTTTCACATGATGTCTTATATACAACTAAAAAGCATGCACTAGAGACCAATATTCATTTTGTTGCTAACTATGGCAATGATTGCAGTTCCAGACATGCTGAATTTTATTAACCATTGTTCCATGTTTTTTTAGATGTATAATGAATTATATCCATTTCCTACCAGTTTAGATTTTCTGATTCTGGATATATCATGCATAGAGAGGGATCAAATATTTCCAAGTGAATGTGCTGAGAGAGATTAAATATTTCAAGGTGCAAACATTCTTTTTAGAGTGTAGCATTTGAGAAAAGGTTTGCACCTGGAGAGATTTAATAGCTCTCCGCGGATAATATATCCAGAGTTTATATGTTTCGAATTTTATTTTTGAAAATGGACTTTTAGAATTGTATTAAAATTAATTTAAATTTAAAAAACAATAATTTGATATATAGAAATTGGAAAAAAAAAACACTTCTATAATTAGATTGAAAATTTTAATAAAATTTTTAACCAATTTTTTAAACAATTACATTTGTAAAAAAATTACAAAGCATTCAAGTATCAAATCTAGATCTAATCTAGGAGGAGATATAAATTATTCCCTTTTTTACTACCTTTACATTTTGTTTATTAGATAGGAATAAAGTGATATGCATTGAACAAGATGTAAAATCAATGAGTCAACCATTGACTTACTGCATGGTGGTTGATATTGCCATCATTTATCTAGTAAATGAAATTGTCTAGAATTCAATAAGTATTTTTTGAACTCAAAATATTGATTTGTGAACTATTCATAACACAAATAACCAACTTTTTAGGATGCAAAATCCATATAATCAAAAATAAACTTTGAATAACAAAAATTAAATTTGACCAAATTGTTTTTTGCTCAATTTCAAAGAAATACTTCAAAACATATAATGTTTAGACCATGCCCTTAATATTTACCCCCACCATTCCAATAATGTTGATGTACACATGGGATTACTATTCCGGCCGTGAGTCCGAGAAGCTAAGTAGTCAAAAGAGTGCGACGAAATTCACAGTGAATCCTATACCCAAAACTTACTTCACAGTCATACGGGTTCCATGTATTGGGTAGGACCAAACTCACTATCGTCGTGGTTTTTGAAAATGAACCAATTTACACTAAAGGTGTTTTTTTTTAAATTAGCCAGAGTTCTATTTTTTTATCTCCATTTGACATTTATCGTTCTACTATTTTAACATGAGTCAACTTTAACTTAAGAAAGAAATTACACATTCCATGTGGGATGTGGAATCTACATTCCTTGAGGGGTCCATGGATTCTTATACATCCCACATTCCCGTGTTGAATGCGGTGAAAAATTTGGCATTTCTCCGGTTAAGAAAAACAACCTGGATTAAAATTGACCCTTCAACACTTTCGAACAAGATATCGATAATCTTCGGAGCTTATGTGATATCCTTTTACTTAGGGACTTCAATGCTAGAACATCTAATAACTAGGTTTTTAGCGTAAGAAATAACTCTAACCATAACCCCTTATGGCTCAATGAAGATTGTGACCTAGCTAATAAATTCAAAAGGGACTTTGAAGACACCACTGAGAACCTATTTGGTACCGAGCTTATCAAACTATGTAGCTCCTAGGACTTGATTATTTGTAACGGGATTATTAAATGGCCTACCTCTAGTAAAATGACTTGCATTCACGAGTTGGGTAGTAGTGCTGTCGATTATGTGATATCTTACACCCATATCATCAACTACATAGTAAACCTTAACATCGTAAATGACCATGATCCAGATTCTGATGATAAACCCTTATCTCTAACTCTCAAGCTTGACATACACACCAACCAGGTGCAAAAGAATGGTGAAATTCAAAAGAAAATTTGTTTTAACAAAAGTAAAAATTACCTCTTCTTACAAGATTTAAAAAGGAACTTTGGGGTGAGAACCTACCTAGGTCTTCTAACTAACCAAATTTATCATATAATTTAATTACAATAAGGAGAAAATATAACATGTTTATAACCTGACATTTACTCGATAAAAGCATACAAGTAAAATTTAATCAACAACATATTAAACATGTAAGAAATTTCATTTGCAACAAATTAGATAAATAAAAAATCAAATGGAAGAATAATTGTTCCAGTGGCTTGGTTGGAATGCTCCTCTTGCCTACCCAACTAAATTTACCTCCCAGCTAACTAGGAATGATTTCCTAGTTCAAGAAACCTCAACAGGTTCCCTAGCCCTATGAGCCCAAGTCCAACCAACTGTAGTGTGTTCATGTTAAAACCAACACTCTCCAATAGATCCAAGTTTGAATTCTTTCATTTTTCTCTCCATTCTCTCCCCTCCCTTTCTCCACATTCCTCCCCAAAATAAAATCCTCCAATGCCAAAACAAAGTCCAAGGATTCCCTCCCACTCCTCCCCCCATTCTCCTCTCATATTCCCTTCCTTTATGTCTCTTCGTCTCATCCACCTCAACCTCTTACCACTAATTCCATGACTACCCCCTCATCATTTTAATTTATTAACCTTCACTTTCCTTACCATATCTTATCCAAAAGTAGATTTGAGAAGACACATTGGGAATAAAATTTAGATATTTGATTTAGAAATAAATTGGAGAAGACCATATATTATCTAAAAGTAGATTTGAGAATACCTATTGGGAATAAAATATAGAAATTTAATTTAGAAATAAATTGGAGAAGATCATATCTTATCCAAAAGTATATTTGAGAAGATACCTTGGGAATATAAATTATAACAAGTAATAAAAGGCATATTAGTAAAAATAAAATTACAAATTCACAAGTGTAGATATATACCAATATTACTCAATAAATATAATTAAATATTTGCAGTTTAATTAAACACTAATCAAAATTATCGTGATAGGATCAAGTAGGGCATTACATACACCCCTCCTTCAAAAAACTTTATCCTGAAGTTACAGTGAAAATGATAGAAGGAGTTTGAAATAATTTTGACAATAAGGCATAACAAAATAGAGAGAGATCTATAATAGTCAAATTAAGTAAGTCAAAAAATGATACCACTTCCCACAAAGAGTCTCCAACTAACCTATAACCTCCTATCCTTCCTAACCTACTTCTTCTCCCATCATATCCATCTTTCGCTGCAATATACTATGGCATCTGCTATACTTATCAAACCACTAATAAAACCAGTATGGCAGAACCATCGACTATATCGACCTAGCTTTACCAGCAGGAAACTGAAAATTGCCATCACACGTCTAGGGGATCATGTCCATCACTGGCCTCCCATGATTCTGAGCTTGGAGGTTACATGGTGGGAAATTCCTCCACCCCTCCTCAAAATGAGGATCAACACCCTCATATGGACCACAGCACGATGTTGGTTGGATAATTGCCATTGAATAATCTAGTGAGGTAGTCTTATCAGCTATCGTTTACACTTTACCCATGTAATAATAATGCATATTGTAGAAATTATACAACAAGCATGTATATCATGAATTCAATCTCATCTAACAATGTGATAAATTCAAATACTGAATCACTTCTACAAATAAATTGAGGAATTAAAAACACAATCGCTAATCACATGAAGCAAAGAAGAATAAATTAAGCCACAACATAGATATAATTTCCTAGGGAAATCTTACTGCTCAAAACCCCACTATCTTCTATTGTATATTCAGCATGGATACATGAAACAATTACATACAACTCTTCTCACAAGAGCCCTCATGTACTCAGCTAACTGTCTCACATTGTCTCAGATAAAACTAACCAATACTTAGCCAATTTACTGCCTCCAAACAACTTGCCTTTCTTGTGCAAACCCTGATGAATGCAATCCCTAAAGAATAGGAATTTTGGCCTTCCTTGACTGCACAAGTATCATGGGAAATACAATGAGTGTTTGGTTGTAGGGGTGCTGCCCAATAATCCTACAACTGATAGTCAACTTCCCTTTCACCTAGATCTCAACTGCGTCCCAATTGGATCTTAGATGCATGCATCTAATAATAGTAAAACATAAGTTGCATGTGAGATCACTGCATGTGAATTAAATAATATTTAGTTCATTTAACCTGTCACTAGTGTATCTTCAGCTACAACTAGCACAACTGGCTTTAACTCACTTAACTGAGCTAAACTGATTTACATCATGCATTAACCAATGCACCACTCCACTTCAAACTCTGTTACAACTAGAATTACTCTGCATGCCTCACCAACTACCTATAACTTGAAATTCATGAGCTAACTGAGTTTATCACACTCAATTAACTATTACAAGTTATTTTGAGATTAGATTACATTTTATTGGCCATCTTAATTAAGGGATAACTAAAATATAAATGCACTAAATTTAGCCCACACCAGTGTAGGTGCTGTTAAGACCTGTGGTCCCACACTAGTGTAGGTCTTTCTTGGACCTTCTGGTCCCACACTAGTGTAGGTGATGAAATTTCTTGTTGAATCTCAACACTCCCTCTCTACAAGAAAGGGGTTATCTTTCACCCCGATCCTACCTCTATGGTATTCGAATTTGCTCCTAGTGAGTACCTTTGTTAGAATATCTCCATATTGATCTTCCGTGGTAATGTACTGAAGCAACATTATTTTCCTCTGCAAAAAATATCTGAGATGATTATACCAGATATCTATGTGCTTGTACCTATCATGAAACACATGATTAATCGAGAGTTTAATGCAACTATTATTATCACAATGTATCACTGTCATATCCATCTGAGAACCAAACAAACCAACTAAGATCTTTCTCATCCAAATAGCCTCACATGCAGCTTGACTTGCTGCCATGTACTCTGCCTCTGCTGAACTGAGTGCCATAGATCTTTGCTTCCTACTGTACCAAGAAACTGTTGTCGATCCTATGTTGAAGATCACTCATGATGTGCTCTTTCTGTCTGATGGACTTCCTTCCCAATCTGCATCCATGAAGCCTTGAAGCTTCACTCCCTATGTTCGTTTGTACCAAATACCATACTCTCATGTTCCCCTCAGTTATCTCAGGACATACTTTGTGCCTTCCAAAAGAGCTTGGTAGGCTTAACCATAGCTTGACTCAGCTGGTTAACTGTGTAGCGAATATCTGGTTAGGTGTTCACTATATACATCAATGAACCAAATAACTAACTGTAGAAAGTAGCATCCACTACCTCTCTATAAGTAGCATCCTCTTTCCTCCAATTTCCTGGAAGAGGAGTGTCCATGGGTTCGCATCTCTCCATATGAAACTTACCCAGTATCTCTTTACATACTTTCCTTGAGAAACAAAAATTTCACCATCCTGCTGCCATATTTCCAGACCAAGGAAATAATGAAGGAGTCTCGTGTCCTTCATTTCCAACTCCCTTGCAAGATCCTCCTTACATGAGTGTATCAGCTGCTCATCACGAGTCAAAATTAGATCATCAACATAAAGAACAATAATCAATATCTTACCCTCAACCAAAATCTAGTATAGGTTTGCACCAGCTTAAGTTTTTATGAAGCCCAATCTAGTGAAATAGTTGTATATCTGAGTGTACCAAGCACGAGGTGCTTGCTTCAGCCCATACAATGCTCTATTGAGTCGTCACACATGCGACTCAATATTGAAGATCTCAAAACCTTTAGGCCGCTCTACGTAAACTTCTTCCTCAATCACTCCATTGAGAAACGTAGTTTTCACATCCATCTGATGAATGCGCCACTCCATCTGTGCTGAGAGTGTAAGGATGGATCTAATAAAAGAGTACCTTGCAACAGGTGAAAAACTCTCATCATAATCGATCCCCTCAATATGTGAGAATCCCCCGGCCACAAATATGGCCTTGTATTTATCCACACTCCCATCAGCAACTTTCTTTACCTTGTAGATCTAACCATTGATTTCTCAACCGGTCTTTGGACAATCTCCCAGGCAATGTTCATGAAAATGGAGTCATACTCCTCCACCATTGCATCAACCCAAGTTGGTTTCTGCACTACTTCCTGAAAGGAAGATGGTTTAGTCACAATACATTTTCTCATAAGAGCCATGTATCTAGTAAACCTATCTAGAGACTGTCTTTGTCTGTGCTGTGAAGTAGGGGCTCCTACATTCTCTACAACATCAAGTCCTAATCTATCAGCTTCTATGGTGCACCTTCTACCATTTCTGATGGATGTCTTTGCATGAGTGTTTTCCGCCACTCCATGATCCTCCGCAGGTGGCTACTCCACATCTTGAGGCTCATCCTTGGGAACCAAAAGTTCCTCCTCTGCATGCAAGTCTAGAATCCTCTCAAGGGAAAACCGCATGGCTTTCTCCTCATCAAATTTTATATCCTGTTGCACAACAGTCATTTTATTGTTTGGAAGATACACTCGATAGTTGTGGGTTGTTTCAGTGTACCCCACAAAAATCTCAATCTCATTTTTTGGTTCTAGCTTCTTCTTGGCATCTTTGGTCACATGCACATAAAAAGATGAGCCAAAAATCTTAAAATGTGAAACATCAAGTTTCTTACTAGTGAAAGCCTCTTCAAGTGTACTCATGCCAAGTATCCTATGAGGACAGGTGTACTCATGCCAAGTATACTATGAGGACATTTCTACTCATGCCAAGTATACTATGAGGACAACGGTTCTACACAAATACTGAAGTGTTGCATGCTTCTACCCACAAATGCATTGGTAGGCTTTGATCATGCAACATCACTCTTGCTACAACCATGATAATTCTGTTGTTTCTTTTAGTGACCCCATTCTGTTGTGGCTTATGACACACTATTAGTTCTTTGCGAATTCCTTCTTTGCTACAGAAGTCCTCGAATTCATTAGAGATTTACTCTCCACCATAATCGCTCCTAAGAGCCTTCACTTGCTTCCCTGAATATTTCTCCACCAGTGGTTCAAACTCAAGAAACTTTGAGAATGTCTGATCTTTCTTTTGCATGAAGTAGATCCAACACTTACGAGAAATGTCATCAACAAATATCACATAGTACTTATGTTTTGTTGTTGAAGCAATAGAGATTGGTCCACACATGTCTGTGTGAACGCTCTCGAGGATACTTGAGGCTCGGTTCTCCTTCTCATGAAAGGTGGCCTTTACATATTTTCCCATAGTGCATCCCTTGCATGTGTCTCATTGCGCAAGTGTACCCCTAGAAAGACTAGTAGAAATCTACTGCATGACTTTCAAGGCTCCATGGTGAATATGTCGCAATCTCTTGTGCCATAATTTTCCCTCATCTTGGCTCACCACTTTTCCTGCTATTGGGCCAAGGAAAAGGTATATTTTGCCACTATCTTTACCACGATTTGTCATTTAATTTTGTATATTTTTCCTTCATCTTATAAATAAAGTAAAGGAAAATAATCCAAAAGTAAGGTATAATGAATTATTGATAAAAGTTGTATTTAATAGCATAAAAATTGATTTTTTGTTGTCTTTATTAATAGGGAAGCGAACTAGCCAAACTGCTAACCAGGATGACCAAATGACAACAAACAAGAAAAGTAAATGGAATCGTATTGACTCCTATGAATCAGCGAAAGATGTGGAGGCACGCCTACTCTTAGAGTATTTAGTTGATAGCCACGAAGTGGCAGGATCTCCTGATGGGGAGGATGCGTTACTTTGTTTTATTTTTCCTTTAAGCTATAAAAGGCTGGAGGTGAAAGAGATGGAGGATAGTTCATATATTATAATTTTCCTGTAATAAACATATTAAGACAGAATCGTCAAGTTCATGCTAATTTATTGCTCTGTTGATTAATGAAGAAATTGGAATTTTCAGTATAAACAACTTCTGAGTTTTCCTTAGCAGAAGGCTTCTAGAGGCTTCGAGCCTAGCCCTGGGGGTTCTCTTGCTATTTTGTGCTATACGTTTATTTACGGAACTTGCATGTTAATTTATCCCTTGCACTTCATAGAATTATCATTCAATTGGTTAAACGCAGCCGTGATACGTTATAACCTCCTTTTCAAAAGATTAGATTTATCATTAATGTTCTTTTACCAGCAAGTGATGCTTTTACATTCGTTAGACTAGTTTCAGTGCGGTTGTTGTTCAGTTTTGCATACAATTATTTCTGGAATCTTTCCATCATAAATTTGAACGTTTGGTTTGATGTTTAATTCTAAATGATGCTATTAGTTGATTAATAGAGAATTCCATTGCAAAATCTAGAATAATTGATTGTTGTTCAATTCGTTAGGATTGTTCATCCACTCATCAAAGCGGTTGTTCAAATGCAATCTATTCCTTATTCGAGTCTTGAGTGGTTATTTCTACATAAGCCTAGAACAAAATTTTCTCCTTTGATTGATCTGAAGTATTTCATAGTTCACTTTCGAGTTGGTTTGATTGAACTTCGAGAATTAGACAATATTTCCTACAATGATCTAGAGTAGTTAACCTCTGATGTCACATGCATATATTTTTCTTACACTCTTGAAATAACAAGACTTTCCCTTGGTTGATAATTAATGTAAAGCATTAAGGTTACCCTTAAAAGAGTCACCTTTTTACCCAACATTTTGGCATTTTTGTCGGGCAAAGTTTTTAGAAGTGATGCCATTTAATTCTTTTTTGTTTTTTTGTGAAAGAATTGGGTATTAAAAATGAGAGGTAAGAACTTGTGTACTAGCAAGAAAAGCACTTTCTCTCCAGCCAGCTTCTTAGCAATTTTGCAGAGGTTAATAGGATAGGTGTTTTTGTTTTTTTATGACTATGAAGAAAAAGGTATAATTAGATCAAAACCCCCTAGTTAAATCCATAAAACCCAAGGGATTAGTGGCCCTTGGCAGAACAACATATATAGACGAAATCATTAAGAAGGCCTAATCACATGCATCCATAGGACCCAAAACCATTCCTGTACAGAGTCCTACTAATGTCCCCCAGGTAACAGCCTCACCATCTGCAGCCTACGCTGAGATTCACAATGAACTAGAAGGGTCTGAATGAAGCCTTCAGACTATAGAACACTTAAGTCTTGACCCTTCAAGAGAGGGAAATTCCTGCAATTTGTAGGAAGGAGAGGGAGAAACTAGTAGTGAAGTACAAGTAAAAAGGAGTCTGGATCTCCTGAGACAGTGGTTGAGATGGAGACACCCAGTATCCCAGATTGAGGAAGTGCTGCAAGGCCTCCTCAAAATCCACTCCCTAATTCCACTCAAATCATCCTCCCAGATCAAGAAATCCCTGGATATTATTGGAACATATTTGATCAGATGGCACACAACCAACACTAGAGACAGACGTCGACATTGGAGTATCGCATTTTTGATCTAGCTGCAAATGCCCTTATGAAAGATATTCCATTACAGAACATCCCCACCTTCCATGGGTTGACCTCAGAATATTTGGATGCAATTTTATTTGAATTTGATTTCTTATGTATGGGATATGAATACACCACTGACCCTAAGAAACTAAAACTATTTCCCTCTATGTTGAAGGGGGCAACATTACGCTAGTTTATGGGGCTCAGTGGAGGAACCATTAATAGTTGGGATCAGATGAAAAAATATTTCCTTAAAAAATATCAAGATTACTGCCGGACTCGAGAACTAAAAGAAGAAATCTTCAATATGTCTGCAAAAGATGCTGAGACATTAGAAGCATATGTTGAACAAATTCAGTATAATTTGCAAAGATCTCCATATACTGCATTGTCTAGATATATTTTGAAAGAAACAATGATCAAAGGAATGAAAGAAGAATGGGTAGAGACACTTAATATAATGAGAAAAGGGGACATATATGAAGAATATTATGATGAAATTATTGCAGTGTGTATCAGCTTCTCTCAAGATAGTACGTGAAGTAGACCAGCCAGATAGGATTCAGTTACAAGGAATTATAAACAATCAGGTGGCAGCGTGACCAGAGTAGAATTTGGAAATATTTTAGAATATTTTAAAACCGATATTGTAGGCACTCTCACAATGCATATATATGTGCTACAAGCCAAGAAGAAGCAAGCTTTAGCATAACAGAACTTGGTTATTTTTTTCCCATGCTGTTGGAAGAAACATAGCTAGCGGAAGTGTCCATTAGACATGGTCTAGACATGTGATATTTGTACGAAAGACCACACCACTGAACATTGCCCTTAACTACCAGGGTTGAAAGCATTTTTTAAAGAGGCAAAAGAAGAAACATAACCGATGTATCTAATGATTCAATGTCGACAGTGGAAAACATGACCAGGTATGTCACAAGACTCATCTTAGTTCTTTTATCCTCCACAATTTAATCAACATAACCCTGGAATAGAATGGCAGGGCCAATCACCTTTTTCTATCTGGCCATCCCAATCATCTTCCATGCCTCCTTGGCCAACACGATCCCCTTCAGGTAATAATTGGTCAAGTTTTCCTTTTTCTCCCCCTTACTGGAAAAACAATCCATATCAGTCCCAGTGGTCTGCCTCCACTTCACAAAATAAAAATTTCTCTCAAAACTGGCAATGACCTCTGAGAATGACCAATTTACCTATGGGAACAGGGGCTTAGAATGCCCAGTCCAACACAATCCTTAGCCTATTATGCGTCCTCAACTATCAGCTTAGCCCAATCCTAATCCTAATAATAGATTGGTTCAGCTAATCTAGATTATTGAGAACCCAAACCCCGGAACTGAACAAAAGAAATGCAATGAGCTTAGGTTGAGATCAGGGCATGTTATTTCACCTGAAGAAGATACAGCCCTGCCACAACTTAAGTCTGAAATTCCAATAGTATCTAAACAATTAACTATGACAGAAACAGAGATAAAGCAAGGGAGGGACACGGTTGACCAAAAAGATCCTGAAAACCTTATCATTTCCTCTCCTCCATTCCCTGAGAGGTTAATGCTACCTAAACCAATAGTCTCTTTAGATTTTGATCTCCTAGGGGAATTAAAAATTATGTGCATTAAAATTCCTCTCCTAGAGGCTATACAAGACATTCCTATCTATGCCCAAACAATTAAGGATCTGTGCGGAAAAAAAATAGGTGAGGAAAGCAAAGACTATACCAATTGTTCATGTAGTGGGAGCACTATCAAACTTAGTCTTGGGTAAAGAAACACCAATAAAATACAAGGATCTAGGAAACCCCGTAGTCAAAGTACAGATATCTAGACATTTCTTTTCAAACACATTAGTTGATTTGGGGCGGCCATTAACATATTAACTACAGAAACCTACGAGAAGTTAGGTGTAACATCCTTGGAAACCACATCTACCTTGTTGGAACTTGCTGACAGATCTATTATCAAACCATAAGGTATATTACAGGACATCCTGGTTTCTGTGGACTCATGGGAGTACCCAGCAAAATTTTTAGTTATTAACCTAAAAAGTAGGTTATATGGACATCCTCTGATATTGGGACGACCTTGGTTAGCGATGACCGATGCTTGAATAGGTTGTCGAGTAGGTAGCATGACCATTGCTAGAAGAGATACCATAAAAAATATTTCCATATACCAACATGCCAAACCAAGTCTTCCCACTATAAATATTCACAAACATCCACAAACATATTGGGAACAAAACATTTGTTCACCTCTGACAATAGTTGAAGCACTTGAATTCAAAGATCAAACTAAAGACAATGTAATCAATAACTTCATGAACCAACCATATACTTCAGAAAATTTAAAGTGCCAAATGTTAAAAACAGTTCTTGATAACAAAGCATGGGAGGACCCCTTAATAGACATCGATGACCAGCACATACCCACGGCTAATGTTCGCAACAACATGCCAATCGAAATTGAGCTAGGAAAAGTTTTAAATACCAACAACAGTCTGGATAGTGACAAACATAAAAAGCTCGTTAGAATTTTACAAAATATAATGGAGCCTTTACTTGGCACTACCCAGACATGAAGGGTATAGATCCTCAACTATGCACACATCACATTTATACTGAAAAGGATGCTCGTCCTATTCGTACATTTGTGATGATTACCAAATTATTACCTTTACTTCACGTGCATTCATGATTGTTACCATCTTTCCTCTTTTCTTGAGCTTTGAGGCCGTGGACACCCTTCTCTCATTGGAGCGGGTACGAATATTCATAATGAATAAGCATGTGAATTGACCATGCGACTCCGTTCGGATATGCTGATTGGACGAAAGAATCACTGCATTTATGTCACATTTTTAATAATATATTTTATAAAAGTCACATCGATTGTTTATGATGTTTTAACTAACAAAGCCAAAAGAAACACATGCAGAAGAAGAAACTAGTCTTGAAAACACAGTAGCCATGGGTGGAAATTCTCTCCGCAATGAACCCACAATTTTTCAAGCCTTAGAATCAACTTGCACCATTCTCTACCAAGCTGGTTGTATGCCATATCTACACAGACTACAAGGGTTTAATACATAGACAATAATTGAATTCTTACAAAACCTATGGGAAGAGAATACCATAGTCAAAGGAAGAATCATACCAGTTTTAGAAGAAATCATCGTTGAGGTCTCCAGACTTCCAATAGAAGGAGAAAGATGGACTGATAAACATTTCCTCATACAAGAAGTAGTCTAAGTGTATCAGGACCCATGTGACCCTGCGCCCTTGCAGCAGCCTTGGCAAGAATTGGCAGTCTTCATTGAAAAATACATCACATGTGATAGACACCAGGATGTGGTAAAGTCCCATCAACTCAAACTATTACTTGTTCTCAAGTGAAAAATTTCAGTTAATTTTCCTTTTTTCATAAATTCTATATTGGATGATATTGTTGTTCGAATCAGAAGAGCTAAAAACCCTCAAGCAGTTGTTAGTCACCATGGCTTGATTAAATTGATTATTATTCATGAGTTAAAAAAACACCAGTTAACATGGAATAGCTTTATTAATCCTGCCCTACCTTCCCCTGAAGAAAACCCCGACAGAGAAGAAATTGAACTTCCCAGAATAGTCATACCCAAAAGAGCAAGAGGGAAGAGAACCCATGTTTCAAGCGCAAAACCAGGAAAACGAAGACAGTGTGAAAGGTCACAACTGTGGAAAAACACCTTCGTATTTCCAGATGAGACGGGGCCATCCCATACACCACCTCTGAGCCCTCAAAATATGTCTTTACAAGACTACGAGGAAGAAATGGCTCAAGTACTAGAGCAAATGAGAAAATTTTGTGAAATTGGGAACCCATCTGAGAAATCCAAGGAACAAAGGGACAATTTGAACCAGTCTGCCTATGCTAGAAGCTCTGGCCATACTGAAATCCTACCTTGCCATGATGAATTGTACGATTTGAGGGTTTTATCTCCCTATGATAATGAATGGGTGAGCAAGGAAGATTAGATAGAGAGAATATCTGAGTCTAGAAACTAATCAGGGGATACTGTTCTATTAGAACATGACACAAGTATTGAGGCAGTTCCCCTGACGCTTGAAGAAAATGTTATTCCACCCAATCAGGGCATCAATGCTGAAATCACCTCTTGGACGCCTGAAGAAAACATCATTTTTGATAACCTTAGAACTAGAACAACCATTCCTGAACCCAAAGCCACTGTTATTCCTTCTCCTGTCAAAACCCCTCCGAAAGAAAAATCACCTGAAGTAAAATTGAGAAAAATGAGCAGGATATGTATAAAATTAAGAAAAACAGTAAAACAACTAAGGAAATGATTGAAAGAAGAAGACAAGGCTTAGAAGCCTAAGAAGGAATTAGCTACAATGGGAAATCAAACATATTTTTCTACTCAAACGGTAGATACTCCCGAGTCTCTGTGCAGACTGAATTGATAGTTGTAGCAGATAAAGATACCTAGACAAATTTTGTTACCCAAATGGTAGATACTGCTGAAGTCTTTGTATAGGCTGATTTAATAGATGTTGTTGAAGCTTATGTACAGACTAATCTGATACATACTGCTGAAGTCTCTGTGCAGACTAATTTAATACTTACAAAAGACAAGGAGACTCAAACAGTGGTAACACCTGCTTACAGTCCTTTGATATAAAAATATGCTAATCAAAAGCTTCGCAACAAATTAACTCAAGTTTAGTATGAATTGGCCCAGTATAAAAAGGAAGTAGTGCCCTTACAAGAACATTAGGCACTACTAAAATGATTCAAAGAACTTTTTGCAACTGAGGATGAAACCTTTGCACATCTTAGGGAATAAAGGGAAAAAGTGAAAAAGGCACAGGATCAATTGGAACAGGCCAAGAAACAAACAGTGATGTTTTTTCTCTTTACTCTAATGTGTTTACTTGTAGGGCACCAACCACTAACTATGCCTTATTCTTAGTAGAAAGATATCTGTTGCTAAAAATCAAATTTGTCAGAGCAGGGAAACCCACTACCTTCAAAACCAATGAAGAGTTTGTCCAATGTTGCAATGAGTAGGATGAGCAGGTCTAGCATCTTTTGTGTGAATTGTGTTTTCACAATTTCTTTCTAGAAGAGGATAGAGACAGTAACCCCAGTCTGTTCATTGGGGACGTTCAGTTCCAAGATTTTCTGTCCTTCGCAAAAAATCAGATTAGATGGGCTAAGGCCTACAATACCTTTTATAAAAGAGAGCATGGCTTAGATCTATGGGTCAGAGGGGAGCCTACCAAACCCTTATATCTGTTCACTCAACACAAGAAGTTTATGCAATGGGAAGGGGTGATAGCCAAATTGGGACCTATTCACAAGGATATTGTGCAGAATGGGTGGGCATACTTGCAAGACATCCAGGAAGAAGAATTACTAGCAGCCAAACAGAGATGGCAAGCCACTACAAATAGTGTTAAGAACAGAGAACCATTTGGTGATAGGAACTTTAAAGCTGTTGGTTCCCAGTTTCTTCTGTACAAAAACCTAATTTTGAATATGGGTCCTACATGGATAGGGTGCAGATACAGATGCCCCATCATCTGGTACCCTCCTGAAGACTATCATCATGATTATGAGTTACCAAGGGGGCACACAAACTCAAAATTTGCAAAGATAAAACAGAAACATAGTTTTAGACTTTACAAGGAAGAAGTATATCCTACATATTCTTTAACCTGGTTACACCTCAACCATATCTTTGCATGAGGACCTGCAAAAAGGTAAGTAGGGGAGTATGTTGGGGTGAGGAAAATGTACATTTTATCCCTATCTTTACCACGATATGTCATTTACTTTTATATATTTTTCCTTCATCTTAGCAATACAGTAAAGGAAAATAATGCAAAAGTAAGGTAGAATTAATTATTGATAAAACGCGTATTTAATAGCATAAAAACTGATTAGTTATTTTCTTTATTGATAGGGAAGTGAAACAGCCAAACTGCTAACTAGGATGACCAAATGACAACACACAAGAAAAGTAAACGGAGTTGTATTAGCTCGTATGAATCAGCGAAAGATGCAGAGACACACCTACTCTTGAAGTATTCAGTTGATAGCCACGAAGCGGTAGGATCTCCTGATGGGAAGGATATGTTTCTATGTTTTATTTCACCTTTAAGCTATAAAAGGCTAGAGGTGAAAGAGAGAAAGGATAGTTCATGTATTATAATTTTTCGGTAATAAACGTATTTGGATAGAATCGTCAAGTTCGTGCTAATGTATTGCTCCGTTGATTAATGAAGAAATTGACATTTTCAGTATAAACAACTTCTGAGTATTCCTTAGCAGAAGGCTTCTAGTGGCTTCAGGCCTAGCCCTGGGGCTTCTCCTCCTATTATGTGCTATATGTTTATTTACGGAACTTTCATGTTCAGTTATCTTTTGCGCTTCATAGCACTATCATTCAATTGGTTAATCGCAGCCGTGATATGTTATAATCTCCTTTTCAATAGATTATATTTATCAATAATGTTATTTTACCAGGAAGTTACACTTTTACAGTCGTTAGGCTAGTTTCAGCGCAGTTGCTGTTCAATTCTGCATACAGTTATTTCTTGAATCTTTCCATCATAAATGTGAACGTTTGGTTTGATGTTTAATTTTGAATTATGTTATTAGTTGATGAATATAGAATTCCATTGAAAAATATAGAATAATTGATTGTTGTTCAATTCATTAGGATTGTTGTTCAATTCATTAAGGTAGCTATTCAATTCATCAAAGAAATTGTTTAATTTCAATCTATTCCTTATTTCAGTCTTGAGTGGTTATTTATGCATAAGCCTAGAATAGAAGTTGCTCCTTTGATTGGTCTGAAGTATTTCATAGTTCACTTTCGAGTTGTTTTGATTAAACTTCGAGAATTAGACAATATTTCTTACAACGATCTAGAGTAGTTAACCTCTGATGTCACTTGCATATATTTTCCTTACACTCTTGAAATAACAAGACTTACCCTGGGTTGATAATTAATCCAAAGCATTAAGGTTACCCTTAAAACAATCACCTTTTTGACCCAACACCTGCCTTGCCCATCAAAGCAGTGCAACCATCTACATCTGTAAATTTTTGTAGATGTTCTATGCTTGAAGCAACTTGACTTTTCTTACAGCAATCACACAAATAGTTAAGTAAAATGATGATAGAACATATAAGTGGATCTTATAGAAGATAAACCAGAAACAGAAAAATGTGGTGGTGCGTTACGGCGGTCAACAGGATGCTTCAACCAGCAAAGTCTCCTTGGTCAGCCAACCCAGAATGTGTCACAACAGTCCTCCAATCAGCAACCAAGTCAACCCAAGTCAACTCCAAAAAAAAAGTCAACGTTGTCCAGAAAAGTCAACACAGGGAAGCAAGCTAAAAGTCAACGCAGCAGCAGTTTGGTCAACCCTTTGACCTCGATTTCTATGCCAAATAGTACGCCCTTCCAAAATCTAACTTCCCAACAAATTTCAGCCCATTCGGACCATGCGTTGACCAAAGTCAACGCTGGTCAAACTTCCAGCAAAACCCTAGCCGCATCAATTCGTCCTTCAGCTTAGTCGTAGAGAAATTCGTCCTTCTTCTTCACACGTGTGGGATGGAAATGTCCTCCAAGGAGCTCGTACTCAATCAGGTGAGAGAAAAAGATGTGTGTTGTGTTGTGATGAAATGCTCTCCAAATTTGCCTGTATTTATATCCATCATTGGGGTGTGTGACACATATGCTAGGGGTGTGAAACCTTAAGGCCGACCTGCACATATAATTTATTATGAATAATAAATTCAAAATAAATGTTCTTCTCATCGGACTAAGACATATTATATATGGATTTTACACCTCTCCGAAAGAGGAATCCAACAGAAATATTAGCCTCTTAATCTGAGCATCATAACATGGAGTTTGGACCTAGTTGTCCAAATTTAACAACATCTAACTTGTAGAGATTCTTAACTTGAATCCCTATCTTCTTGGCTTGTCCTATTGTTTTTTGTCACAGGGAATCATTTCCATCACTGAAAACAACATCATAGCTTCTATCCTCCAACATTGCAACTGAGACTAAATTTTTCTTCAAACCTGGTACATGGATTACATATTTTAAGTGAAATGGTTTACCTTTCTCTCTCTGGAAGGTAATGGTACCAGTCCCAGTATCACTATACTGCCCGTCATCACCCATTTCAATATGCATCTGGGGATCCTTCTCCTCCAAGCTACTGAAATGTTCCTTGTCTCCCGTCATGTGAAAGGAAGTGCTACTATCCAGATACCACATAGATCCCAATGCACTTGACACCATGCATGCAATCAATGAGAAGTCAATCTCAAATTGAGAGGTCAAAGCCTCACCAGCAGGAGATCCTCCAGCCTTCTTGTTCTTCTTCTTTTGTGGATATTTAGTAGCATAATGCCCATGCCCATGACAGTGAAAAAAATTCACCCTGACATGTCCCGCTTCTTGCTATATTTGGACTCAGATTTGGAAAGGAAGTTATTCCCCTTACCCTTCTTCACCTTGGCAACCAAAGCACAATCTTCTTCATCTTCATTCTTAGATGAAGATCCATCTCTGTTGTTCCAACTGAATTCCTCCTGCACCAAATTTAACCACAGTCGTTCCCAATATGGCGGCTTTTCCCTTCCATTGACAGAGTCTGGATAAATGTGCCAACTCTTTGAAAGTCCTATGATAGCCAAGCTCACCAAATCATCATTAGAAAAATTTATTCCAACTCTCCCCAGTTCATCCTGATATTGAACAAAGTTTGTTAAATATTTTGGCATGGAGGCGCCTTTCTCCATCTTGATCTTCCTGAGTTTATCTTTGAGCACCAATTTCCTATGGTCGTTGCTGCTCTAAAATAGATCTTTCAAAGCCTTCCACATTGCATATGGTGCTGCTTTCCCATGGAGGCTTGAGACAATGTGGTCTCGTACTCCCTCTAATAGGATCCTTCTCACCTTCGCCACTTTTGTTTTCCATGCACCAATATTTGTAGCATCTGTCACAATGAATTTAGGAACATCAATGTCAATGAATTCCTTTAAGTCATTGTCTTAAAGTACTGCCATCATCCTGTCCTTTCAATAAATATAGTTAGAGCTACCCTCGAGTGCATACTCCAACCTAAAGCCATTGAAATCCATTTTGATCCTGAATCAACTATTGCACCAAGAAAATATTTCTGCAAATTCAAATTCTATCCAGTCACAAACTCAGCTCCTCTTCACTATTGTGATTTCCTGTGCTTTGATACCATGTATAAATTATACAACAAGCATGTATATCATGGATTCAATCTGATATAACAATGTGCTAAAGTTAAATACTAAATCACTTCTACAAATCAATTACGGAATTAAAAACACAATTGCCAATCACATGAAGCAAAGAAGAATCAATTAAGCCACAACATACATAATTTCTCGAGGAAATATTGATGCTGAAAACCCCACTATCTTCTATTTTATATTCAGCATGGACACATGAAACAATTACATACAACTCTTCTCACAAGATCCCTCATATACTCAGCTAATTGTCTCACACTGTCTCAGATAAAAATGATGAATACTTAGCCAATTTACTGCCTCGAGACATCCTACCTTGCTTGCACAATCCCTAAATAATAGGAATTTTGTCCTTCCTTGACTGTGCAAGTATCATGGGCAATCCAATGAATTTTTGGTTGCATGGGTGCAACCTAATAATCATACAACTGGTAGTCAACTTCCCTTTCACCTAGATCTCAACTGGGTCTCCACTGGATCTGACATGCATGCAGCTAAGAATAGTAAAACATTAGTAGAATGTGAGATCATTGCATGTGAATTAAATAATATTTAATTCACTTGATCTCTCACTAGTGTATCTTCAGTTACAACTAGCAAAAATGACTTTAACTCACTTAACTAAGTTAAACTAATTTACAACATGCATTAACTAATTCACCACTGCACTTTGAACTTTGTTACAACTATAATTACTTTGCATGCCTCACCAACTACCTTTAACTCAAAATTCATGAGCTAACTAAGTTTATGACACTCAGTTAGCTATTACAAGTTATTTTGAGATTATATTACATTTTATTGTCCAACTTAATTAAGGGATAACTAAAATAGACATGCACCAAATTTAGCCCACACCAGTGTAGGTGCTGCTAAGACCTTTGGTCCCACATTAGTGTAGGTGCTGCTTGGACCTTCTGGTCCCACACTAGTGCAGGTGTTGCTTGGACCTCCTAGTCCCACACTAGTTTAGGTGCTGAAATTTCTTGTTGAATCTCAACAAATATCAAGTAGATATAAAATGTAATAGAACAATGTAAATCATACCATTCCTCATTAGATATGTCAACATTTCCCCATTAGAAAATTAGATCTTGGTTATCATATAGATCTTTCCAATATGCAGATTAGTTCTCATCCATGCATATACATAACAACAAGAACATATATAGATAAGTGATCTTAATCATCATGTTAATAAGTCTAGTATCCACGTATCAACGTTTTACTTCATAAAAACATACTGGAAATAAATATTACATTAGATAAGTCATAATTTTTATAAGCCATGCATTAGATAAACCATATCCCCTTAAGGCATATATCAAAAAACAATAAATCTGATAAGTCATACGATAGATAAATCATAACCAAGTAAGTCGTACATCAAATACATCACACATAAAATATTTTAATAAAAATACCTAATATATCTAATGATTTATATAAGTAGTTTCATATTTCCAACTAAAATACATGAATATTACATAGTGTTCATAAATAAAATAAAATGGAACTACAAATAAAGCCTTAGCATAGGTAGCTATCTAAGTCCAAATGGGCATCACAAATGCTCAAAAAGTGAGGGGTAGTCTTGCCATATAGTCTCTGCATCCTCCGACTTAGCAGATCCTGGGATATAATTGTCCCATTGGACCTTAACCTGGTCCCATGCGATGTTTGAGCTGTCAAACCATATGGTCTAATATGCGTAATGGTTCGACAATTACAGCTCCCACGTCCAAAAATGTCAAATTCCCTCCAATCCAGTTTTTGAGATCCATCAGAAACATAATGTCATAGAATATATACATGAAAAACATCACAAGTTTTATGCAAATGGGGTGGTAGTACAAGATGATAGGAAACTGGTCCATTCTTCTCCTTGATTCTAAAATGTCCTATAATTTGAGGTGATAACGCTATCCCTTTCCCAAACCAAATGGTGCTTTTTTTGGTTCGAATACGAATAAAAAATTGGTCTCCTACTTCATAACCATGATCATTCCTATGTACATAAACTTGACTCTTATGTCTATCTTGTGCTTCCTTTAACCTTTGTCGAATCCACCTTACATGTTCATCCATTTTGTGTACCAATTTCGGCCCAACTACTACTCGGTCCTCCAACTTTTCCCAAATCAATGGCATCATGCATGGCCTCCCATATAGATCTTGATCAGGAGGCATACCAATGAAACTGTGGTAACTATTATTATAGGAAAACTATACCAATGGTAAGTACCTTTCCCGCTGAGTCTGATTATTCATGATGTACATTTTTAGTATGTCTTACATACCCTCATTTACTCTTTCAGTTTGGTAGATTGTTTTTGGATGATATGCAATGCTTAGGTTCAACTGAGTCCCCAATGTTTACTACAAACTTGTCCAAAGCCTAGATATAGAATGAGTGTCTCTATCAGAAATGATCTTTGTGGGCAACCCATGTAGTCGAATAAATTCACTTTTAAAAACTTGTGCCACATCAGTAACATCATAAGTGCCTCTCACTCAAATGAAGTGGGAAATTTTAGTCAATTTATCAGCTCCAATCAATATAGTATTGTGCCTTAATTAAGTGAGTGGCAAACCCATAAAAAAATCCATAGAAACGACCTCCCATTTAGACATAGGGATGTCATGTGGTTGTAGGAGTCCTACTGGATGGCGATGATCAACCTTCACTCATTGACATTCAAGACATTTAGCAGCAAATTGTACTATGTTTTTCTTCATGCCTACCCAAAAGTATAGTTTCTTCATGCCTACATACATCTTCTTCACTCTAGGATGTGCACAATAGAGTGCTCTATGTGACTCCTCGAGAATGGTTCTTCTTATACCCCCTTCCTTAGGGATGTACATTCTCTCTTGAAATATCAATAGACCATTTGGTTCAAGGACATAACCCTCAAAATTTGGTTCTAAATTCTTGCCATTCTGGAGTGTTGATATAGCCTTTAGATACCAATTGTCTTCAAAGAGTTTTTCCAACACGCGTTCCCTCAAATTAACCCTCAAGGGTACTAGGGAGAATATTTGTGGCCTCCTACATAGTGCATCAACCAACACATTCTCCTTTCCCTTAATGTATGATATCTCAAAATCATACTCACTCATGAATTCACTCCACTGCCTTTGTCTGTCATTCAAATCGCTCTGAGTGAAGAGGTGCTTCAAGCTCTGAATATCAGTTCTTAACTAAGCTTCTCTCGATGAGGTAGTGTCTCCATAGCTTTAAAGCTAGCATCACTGTTGCTAACTATAAGTCATGGGTAATATACAACTCTCCATGTTTATTCAACTTTATAGATGGGTAAGCTATTAATCCACCTTCTTGCATCAACGTTTTTGTTAACTCTAAGTCATGGGTATCATAAAACTCTTCATGTTTCTCCAAATTTATGGATGCATAAGATATTACTCCACCTTTCTACATCAAAAATTCTCCCAATATTTTCTTTGAAGCATTTGTGCAAACAATGAAGCCCTTTTCGATGTTAGGCACTCGAAAGACTGGTGCACTAGTTAGTAACCTCTTTAGTTCGGTGAATGCAGTGTCACATTCATATGTCCATTCATACCTAACCCATTTTCGCTATAATGTGGTGATGGGTTTTGCAATATTTGAAAACCCTTCCACAAATTTTTTATAATAACATGCTAGCCGCATGAAGCTATGCATCGCATCAGCATTTTTTGGCACTGGCCAATCCCTTATGGCCTTTACCTTTATTGGGTCAACTGAAATCTATTCTCCTAAAATGATTTTCCCAAGATAATGAATTTTATTTTTAAAGAAGGAACATTTTGACAAATTTCCATACATGTGATTTCCTCTTAAGTAGGTCAATACAACCCTTAGGTGCTCCTCATACTTCGAATTTTCATTCTTGGAATACACAAGAATATCGTCCATAAAGACTTGCACAAATTGGTCCAAATACTTCTTGAACACACCATTCATGAGACTCATGAATACTACTGGTTCATTGGTCAAACCAAATGGTACAACTATGAACTCGTAGTGCTAAAACCAAGTCTGAAATGAAGTTTTTTGGATGTTACCTTCTTTAATCCTCAATTGGTGGTATACATATTGCAGATCAATCTTTGAGAAAACCGTTGCTCCATTAATTTGGTCAAATAGGTCATATATTCTAGGTATCGGGTACCTATTATTTATTGTGGCTCGATTCAAGTCCCTATAATCTCTGCATAGCCTTAAGGAATCATCCTTCTTCTTGATGAAAATCAGTGGTGCACCCCAACGTGAAATACTAGGTCTAATAAATTCCAAATCTAAAATCTCTTTTAACTACATCTGCAACTCACAAAGTGCTGGGGATGTCATCCTATAGGGTGTCTTGGAGATTAGTTTTGCACTAGGTTTTTGGTTGATTGTGAAATCGATCTCCCTCGCAGGTGGTAATCTAGACAATCTCTTAGGGAAAACATCATCAAATTCTAACAAAACTGGATGCTGATCTAGGGAGGGTCATTTATTGTCACTTACAACCTCAACCACAGATAGCTTACAACATTTCCGAAGACATTATTTTACCTTAATCGTGGATATGAATCATACGAACTCTCCTCTCTTTATACCACAAATCTCAATTGAACTACCTTCATCATCTAAGAAAATCACCTTTTTTTTGAAACAGTCAACTAAAGCTCGATGAGTTTCAAGCCAGTCCATTCCAATGATTACATAATACGTCCCTAATGTGGTGATGTGTGCCTTCAAATTAGTTATACACACCACACGGTTCAACTAACGTTGGTCAACACTAGGTCCTATTGATTGTTTTATACCAAAATCTATTTCGATTTGTTTAAATTCATCATGCTCATAGGCTGCCAATGCACATTTTTCTAATGCAACTGGGGAAATGAAAATATTCGTACCGCCAGAATCAAATTTTTTTTTAAATTCTAAATTGTTTATCATACTCGATGTTTCTACCATGGAATATTGGTGTTCAACTTGTTGGTTATAAATTACTACATAGATTTTATGGTAGCTTCTTGCTCCTCCCATTGGTTCTTTTCCTTCTCTACAATTGTTACCAGTTTATAAGTCAAGACAATCGCGCTGGTAATGAGGTCCCCCACATCCTCAATAAGTGATGCAAGGTAGAGTCTGAAAAAAATGTTGTGGAGCTCTTTGGAAAGAGATCCTTCCTCGAGACACTTTACGTTGCTTGTGGCTCCTCGTGTCTGACCATGATTTTCATGTGTCCTTGAAGCTGATGGTGAAGTTGCACTAGCAACCATTGAAATTGGCGAGCAGTAGCGGAAGGGTAAGTGTACATTGGAAGCATACCATAAAGCAAAAAGGAGGAGGAAGGTGTATCCTATAAGAGTAAAAGAAAGAATTGAGAAACAAATATTCATGTGGAGAAAGTTTTTGGTTTTTTTTTTTTTAAATCAAGTCGTATATATATATATAGACTTGTAGAAGGATTTGGGGTATTAATAAATTGATGCAATGTTGTTTTAAGAAAAGTTGAAGTGGGTGAGTTTAAACTATCACATTGACATCAAGCCGTTTTTAGCTAAAGAAAGAATCCAATGCTATAAAGGTTTGGTTAGCAGTTTCACATTCAAAGGTAGTGAGAAGATATGCTTGGAAGATGGTGAAAGGTTATATAAAAAAAGAGTTCTTGGTAGAAGTTTTTATGGTGCAGTTTGTTGTTGTAGTGTGTTATTGTGCAACTGTATTATTGAAAATCAAATGATGGAGAACCACAAAGAACAAGCCAACAATGTGACTCGTCGTACTCTGGGAGCATTAGTGGCATGTAGCTCTTAATAAGGTCAAGCTTGTGTGACCCGTCGTGCTCCGGGAGCATCAGTACATGCTATTTTATACAAGGTCAAGTTGTGAATTATTTGTTGAAGACATTCTGTATCCAGAATGTTATCCTAGATAACCGATGAAGGTTGTGGAGGGTCATGGATTCACATATGGTGGCAGTTCCATAGGATGGTTTAGTATCGAGACTAACCCGTTGTGTTTGGGAGGTTGAGAAGTGTCTATTCTGCAAAAAACATCAATGATGGTGTGAAGCGGTTATTTCTTAAATGGATCAAGTGGGAAGCTAGAAAGTGTGGTCAAGAAATGAGTGGAAACCGTGAGATTTCAGAGTGGATATGAGTGCTAGTGATGACCATATCAGAGAAATCTGACAAAGATTCATTTATTGTTGTAATGTGTGTTGCATGTAAGCATTAAGGGAGGATTTTGGAAGTAATGCTTCTATGTGGTGTGTATCATGTGTATTCCAAGTTGTCGTGAGTTATAATTATGTGAGTTCCAAGTTAATAGTTGTACTAGCTATTTTTAGTAATCTAGATCCACCATTCTTGGATCTATAAGTATCATGTATTCCTATATATGTAATGTCTGTGAGATCAATAAAATCATTGTGTGATTTGTGTTGTGTGTACAATATCTCGCTCTTTGTATATTTTCTAACATGGTATCAGAGCCTATTCTGGCCTGACTCCTTCACAAGAGGGCCAGGAAGATGTGAGAGAGTCTTGAGTTTATTGATTCTATGTAAATCTATTAGTTTACTATTTGATTTTCATATATATTTTGTGTAATTTTATTCTTATGTGCTTCATGGTGTTGAGGTGCTTCGATATGTTTATTTGGTAGCATAATTGTGGAGTTTTTATTTTATTGGTGTGGATCAATTTTGCTTAAAAAAAAAGGGAAAAGAAGAAAGGCCCAACATTATCTCACCGCTTTGAAAAGATTTAAAGGAACGATCTTGCGCTAAGTCACAAAACAACTATGAATTTTGAATTTGAGATCCAAGAGTGAGATGTATGAATTGTTGGCTAATCTCATTCTGCACACAAGGAGAACGAGGCTCATCAGCGTGAGGTTTATTTTTCGAGCCATTGAGCATATTGGTTTGGGAATTAAAGAAATTCCCCCAGCTCTGAGGATTTCCAACACCAACCCAAATCCAACTTAAGAGGAATTATCTATTCTCGTGCATGGATATTTTCTGCTAGATGTAAGCTTTATCGATCCCCTAATGTCGAAGAGGTGAAATGGTTCAACAATAAAGAAATGGGCCAGTTTTTTCCATATGCTAACAGATAATAGACGACCCTGAAATTGAATGCTATATAACCAGGACTCTATGACTCGCTCCTCTTTTTCTATTACCATTTCTTATCCTTAACTGGTGCTCGTTCCTCATAAGTAGTGGGCAACAGCGGAGAGGTAATTGTACATTGGCAGTGGACCATAAATAAAAAAGGAAAAGCGGAAGGTGTATCCTAAAAGAGTAAAAGAAAGAATCGGGAAACAAATATTCATGTGGAAAAAGTTTTATTTGGGGAAGTTAATTTTCACGTGGAGAATTTTTTTTATTTTTTTAAAGTCAATTAATTTAATGTATATATATATATATATATAATAATAATAATAATTTTGACTTGTAGAAGGATTTGCGGTATTAATAAATTGATGAAATGTTGTTTTAAGTGGGTGAATTTAAACTATCACATTGACATCAAGCCATTGTTAGCTAAAGAAACGATCCAATGCTATAGAGGTTTCATTAGTGAGTTTCACATTCAAAACTAGTGAGAAGATATGCTTGGAAGGTGGTGAAAAGTTATAAAAATAAATAAAAAATTGTTGGTAGAGGCTTTTACGGTGTAGTTTAATGTTGTAGTGTGTTATTGTGCAAGTGCATTATTGAAAATCAAATGATATTGAACCACAAAGAATAGGCCCACTATTCAATAGACTAATGTGACTAGTCGTGCTCTAGGAGCATTAGTGAGAGGTAGTTCTTAATAAGGTCAAGCTGGTTTGACCCATTGTGCTCCGGGAGCATCAGTACAGGTTATTTTATACAAGGTCAGGTTGTAAAATTGTGTGCTGAAGACATTATGTATCCAGAACGCTATCTTGGATAACTAATTAAGGCTGCGGAGGGCCATGGATTCACATATGGTGGCAGTTCCATATGATGGTTTAGTATCAAGACTGACCCATTGCATTCCGGGAGGTTGAGAAGCATCAATTGTGCAAATCACATCAACGATGGTCTAAAGCAGTTATGTCTTAAATGGATCAAGTGGGAAGCTCAAAAAGCTCGTGAAGAAAAGAGTGGAAACCATGAGATTTCAGAGTAGATATGAGTGCTAGTGATGACCATATTAGAAAATTGTGACAAAAGATTCATTTATTGTTCTAATGTATGTTACATGTAAGCATTAAGAGAGGGTGTTGTAAGTAATGCTTCCATGTGATGTGTATCATGTGTATTCCAAGTTTTCGTGAGTTGTAATTGTGTGAGTTCCAAGTTAATAGTTATACTGGCTATTTTTAGTAATCTAGATCCACCATTCTCACATCTAGAAGTATCATGTATTCCTATATATGTAATTTCTATAAGATCAATAAAATAATTATGCTATTTGTGTTGTGTGTACAATATCTCTCTCTATATTTTCTAACAACTACAACTTATATTTTCAAATATGTTCTATAACTTCGATTTCCAAATATTTTTTATCCAATTTTAATGAAATTCTGCCAAAATTTTCCAGTGGCACGAAACTGACAATGGAGAGTGTTTCATCCATGTTTCTTCCAGTGGAAATTTACAAGGACTAGACGATAGATGGGGGAAAACTCCTTAATAATAATATACAGACTGTATACACAGTGTAAAGGGGCATAATGCTTTGAAGTGGTAGTTGGAGAAATTATCATTTTATCCTCCGCATTATGCCAACAAGTAAAGGTACAATCACATCTCTGACCACCAAGAAGAGGAAACTAGAGCCCTGACCAGACCTATTCAGAATGTATATACATTGAGTTTAATTAAGTGGTAGCATTTTGATAGATAGAAGACGACTACTTGAACTCGACAGGAGGAAGATGAAGGGAAGAAAAGAAGAGGAAATTGGAACCTTCACCACACCTTTTTCAGTATGTAAAACATTTTCTTTAATTACACAGATAGGGAAGCATTCTAGTACATGGACGGGGCAGCATTTAAGAGGAATATCACTGGAATACGGGATAAGAAGAGGAAACTGGAGCTTTCAGAATGTGAAGAAGAAATGGAATAACTGAAGAGGAACAAGAATAAATGCCCCAAAGACGGAGAAAAAACCTGGAAGATGCGGGGAAGTGGGGGAAAGACCTCGATAAAGAGAGATCGATGGAAGGATGAAGCAAACCAAGAAGTGAAATATTATCCGACAGATTGAGCGAGCTATGGCCGAGACAAAGCTTATCAGCATCCTGCTAATTATTTACATATCGTTTATCAGCATCCTGCCACAATTCTTGATTAATGACATATTGTTTAGTTGGAACCTACCACAATTGATAATCTTTCTTGATATATGGAGAATAGTGAAGGTTATGTGAATTGGGGTGCTCATACAAAGTATAATAGGCTGCCTACTGCTATGCTCCGCGAGGTTACTGCTATCCTGGAGAAGGCAGGAATTCTTAGCTCTCTTCCTAACTGCAACCCATCTACAATATTTCAAAGGTTGTTTATTCAAGCGATTTAGATGTCATGTGATCCATGCATCCGATCCTGTGACCCTCCCATGTGGCCTAGATCATCAACTATATAATATCACAGTGCACTACTTGGGCAATGAACTCGTTCTCAAGAGAAAGGAAGGAAAATGGCTGTTTGTTGATGGGAAAATGAGTTATTACATAAAAGATGCAATCTCTCTTGGAAATAGTTAAAAAATTCCCCAGTACAGAGTTTATCTCTCTTGGATATATGAATGTTTGGGAACAAACAGTGGCAGGCTCTATAATGACCTTTAGGGATGTGTTGGATAGCCTGATACTAGAGAACCATATTATCCAGGATTTTGACAATGACTATCTTTTGCTTGTCAACTTGTCACACACGCCA
Source organism: Pinus albicaulis (assembly GCA_034641835.2). NCBI lineage: Eukaryota > Viridiplantae > Streptophyta > Pinopsida > Pinales > Pinaceae > Pinus > Pinus albicaulis. Next base: position 1,270,827,380 of record CM076580.1, on the reverse strand, counting down.
TGCGATTCACTTCTAATCATTTTAAACTTGGTGGCCTTCTCCCTCGCAACTCTACGATATCTACTGGCCCATGTTCATCTTTTTAAGGTACATATCCATAACTTGTGAGTTCATTGAAGAATTTAGGAAAATGTACAATGTGATAGTTTTTTGTGCAATGCATTTTGTGTGTGACCATTTTCCTTATCCAATCATGCGTTGTGTGTATGTTTTCAGGCGTTGGGTGGAGAAATTGAAACCCTCCAATGACATAGAATTAAGGGTTGTAAGGGGCCTTAAAACATCCGCAGTGATAGCTTAAAGAGTGAAGGCCTCCAAAGAATCTCATTTCAGCAGAGGTCTTGAAGTGTATTGGCTTGCCAACCACCGCACACCCACATTCGTACACCATCGGGTGGCTTCACTAAGGACGAGATCTTTGTGTCACCCAGCAGTGCCACCTTCCCTACAGCATCAAGCCCTTCACAGATGATGTATTATGTGACATTTCTCCTCTTGACTTTTATGATGTGTTATTAGGCCAACCATACTTGAGGGAGCGACATGTTGCGTATGAGTCCTGGCCTCGCGTTGTTATTGTTACTTTGGGAAATAAGTTGTATAGGATACCAGAGGTACCACCGCCTACGACTATCTCTTTGGTTACTGAAAAACAATGCAGTAGGCTCATTTTCAAAACCGGAAAATTTGTTTTCCTAATGATCCACCCCCAAGGCAAGAAGAATATTGTGGCCACGACCTTCAGACAGGGATCCTCCGCATAAAAACAACAAATGGAAAAGGTTGTGGAGGAGTATTGGAAAATATTCACCTCACCTACGGGGTTGCTTCTTCACTGTTAGGTAAAGAACCCCATCGATATAGCCCCAGGCATGTTTTTGCCCAATGGACCGATCTGTTAGCGCTCTGTTCTGGAGAATGATGAAATCAAGAGGAAGATTCAGGAGCTGCTATATAAATTTCACATCCAACCTAGTTCATTTCCCTATGGGAGCCCGATTGTGTTAGTGCAGAAGAAGGATGGGACTTGGAGACTTTGTATTGACTATCGGGAACTGAAGAAGATCAATCTCTAGAATAGGTACCCAATCCAACAGATTTATGACCTTCTATATCAACTCAAAGGGATGAAATATTTCAGCAAGATCGACTTGAAGTCTGGGTATCACCGAGTACCAATCGAAGCGTTTGATGTGTGGAAGACTACCTTCAAAGCTAAGGAGGGCATTTTCGAATGGTTGGTCATGAATTTCGGGTTGACGCATGTTCCTACAACCTTCATGAGGTTGATGGATGACATCTTTCGGCCATTCATCAACTCATTTGTAGTAGTGTACTTGGATGGCATCCTAATCTTCAGCCAGACTTCGGAAGAGCACCTCAAACACATCCGACAGGTCCTCTAAAAACTTTTGGCATGACTCAGGTTCAGTATCTGGGATACATTATTGATGAACGGGTGGTGCATGTGGATCCAACCAAGATCCAAGTAATTCGGGATTGGCCAGCCCCAACCACTCTAACGGAGCTTCACAACTTTCTAGGTGTTGCTAAATTCTACCACAGGTTCGTGTTGGGATTCTCTCATATCACTTGGCCCTTGAGTCAAGTCACCAAGGGAGGAGTGAAAGCAAAATTATTTTGGTCGGAATCTCAAGAGAAGGCGTTTGTAGAATTGTAACATCGCCTCTGCTCTGCCCTGGTGCTCACATTTCCTGACTTGCAACAACCATTTGAGATCGAGACAAATGCCTTTGACTATGATATTGGGGCAGTTCTTACTCAATAGGGGAATCCAGTGGAATATCACAGTGAGACACTATCTAATATAGTCTGCAAGTATCCCACTTATGACAAAGAAATGTATTCCATTATGTAGGTGTGTCGCCAATGGAAGAATTACATTTTTGGGAAGGAAACGATCATCCACACAGACCACCGACCCCTGCAGTTCATACAGACATAAGGGAAGTTGCAGAAAGATCGCCATTAGAGTTGTTCCACATATTTGTAACAATTTCATTTGAACATCAAGTATAAGAAGGGCAACACCAATAATGTTGCAGACTGCCTCAGCTGACCACCAATCGTGGCGCTAACCACTGTTCTCAAATCTTGTGGGCACGAAAATTCTGATTGGATGCTTCTGTACAAGAGTGATCTAAAATTCATCCACACATACAAGACAATCTTAAAGGGTATGGAAGTTCAAAATTTTCACTTCCAAGATGCACTGCTATGTCACCTAGGACACGTTTGTGTTATTTCAAGTGAGCATGCCCAGATGATTTGGAAAGCACACTACGGTCGAGTCGCTGGGCATTTCAGGGTCGAGAAAACAGTGGCAATACTGCATAAGTATTTCTATTGGCCGAACTTTTGATAGGATGTTGGTAAGTACATGAGATCCTTCACTGCTTGCTCCAATGTCAAACCAGCCATCAAGAAGCAAGGCCTCTATACTCCGCTACCTACCCCTAGTTGACCTTAGGAATCCATCTACATGGATTTCATGTTAGGCCTTCCTTCTACTCATCATGGAAACGACTGTTATTTCATGGTCGTCGACATATTCTCGAAGATGGATATTATGTCGGCCTTCAAGAAGTATATCACAGTAGAAGCCACTGCTAAACTCTTCTTTGAACACGTGTGGGTGCACTTTGGGATGCCATATTCTATCATCTCAGATCAGGATAGCAAGTTTCTCAACACATTTTGGTCCATCCTCTGGTCAATTCTAGACACCAAGATCACCAAGTCCACAGCTTTCCATCCCCAAACTAATGACGAGACAAAGGTTGTCAATGGGATGATTTTACACATTTTGTGCATGTACAATTCAAAGCATCAATGCACATGGGATAAGAGCCTTCCCAATGTAAAACAAAACTATAATGGGGCTCTCCACATCTCAACCAGCCACAACCCCTTTCAGGTGGGTCTGGGGTTCCAACCACTATGTCCCATTAATGTAGCCATGCCCATTTGTGGCTATTCAAGCCGATTCGGCTCATATCTAGTCTGAAGCTAACAAAGTGAAAAACTTTATTGAGCATGTTCAGCACATCCACCAGTAGGTTCATGACATATTAGACAAATCCAATGCTAAGTACAAGAAATGAGATGATCAACTTTGGGTGCCACACCACTTCCAGGTGGGCGACAAAGTGTGGCTACATTTGTAGAAGGAGCGCCCCACCGGACCCCACCGTAAGCTTTTCCTGCTTTGATATGGGCCATACACCATCACCAAGGTTGTAGGGAACAATTCCTTTGAGCTTAGTATTCCACCATTCCTTGGTCTGCACCCAATATTCAATGTGCACCGCATTCGGCCTTATTTCCCACCTCTATTGGACACCTCTGACATTGCAGAAGAACTCACACCGATAGAATTAAACCTAGACTGCATGGAACATGCCACAACAGATTGTATCATGGACATGTGAATTAAGAACACTTTCCAGCAGAAGATGCAACTTTATCGGGTGGTCAAAGCTGGCCAATTCCTGCACCAAGGCATGTGGTTCACCAGGGACCAAGTTCAACAAAAGTTTCCTCATCTCATGGAGGAACTCAACGCAATGGGCACCATTTCTTCCTAAGGAGGGAGGAATGATCCAGGTGGATATTGGTGGCTACCCACCTATTCCACTTGGGGCCCCACCATTGTTTGTTTCATTTTTGCAATTTCCTTAATTATAACACAATTTACTATTTTTAGCAGTTTTTCGGCTACTGAACTTCCGGAGCCGTTTTGAGGCCCTAAATGAATTTTTTTGGGCATTGCTTCTTCGGGGAATATGATTCCATTATAGAATTTATATTTTCTGTGAGAAGTTGTATTCCTCACAAATATCTTATTAATGATGTATCATGTGCGTCAAACAGAGATAGTATGCCAAAGCTATGGCCCTAGGAAATTGATGTACCAATTTATCCCGACAGGGCCCATATTCTGGCATTTCATCTCCTAGGGTTAGGTTTTTGGATTTTTAAGATTTTCCATTGTTTCTCAATAATATATAGGTCATCTAGCCTCATTGTAACACAGAGTTCAGAGGCTTGTAGCCACCACATCTCTTCTTAGAGATAAGCTACTAGTGCCCTAGCTAATTTATTTCCATTCCGTCTGTGAACATATTTTAGTTCTTTGATATTAATGAAATGAAGTGTTATTTCCACTACATTTTTATATTTATGGCTATATGTTTATTGTGTTGCGTTCCTCCATAAATCTGGATCACATTTCTTGGAGAGAATGACGATGAAGTAGTGGATGAGATCCAAAATTTTCATATTTTTAAAACTAGTGAAATTTTTATGGATGCAGGTATGGAAGATGGTGGGCAGTTACTTACAACTATCAAAAAATTAGAGGAAGATTGGAATGCAAATTTTGTTACAAGTGATGAAGGTGCAGGAGGACATAACTCTTACTCTGTTCTAAGCCAAGACGAAGAGCAAGAATTAAATGTAATGCTTGTGAAAGGAGGTATAAAGAGGAATGATGAACATGAAGTTGTGATTAGAGAGATAGAATCTATGTTATTTCTTGAAGATGAAATTCAACCTTGTGTACAAGATTCAAAATAATTTTTTAGATATTTTGACGAAGAGATGACATTTTTGGAACACTCCTTGGAAAGAGATGAAGGTTGCATAGAGGTGAAAAAGTTAGTTTATTTGGAGAAAAATATTAGTGTTTCAATCAACAATATCATTCCAGAAAAAAATATGCAACCAGTAGAAGTTGGCAAGCTTTAGTCAAGAAACAAATTCGAAAAATAGATTAATGAGTTGTGCAAACTTATGAAGCAACATTCCAAGAGAATGTATGAAAAGGAGAAGAAAACATTCAGTCAGAAAATGCATCCACTTGAGACAAATTATGTTAGAAAATGAAATGGACAACAGCAAAATAAAGTATGGGACAAAGGAAGAATGAGTAAAGGAATATTTTTACTCAAAAATGATCAGTTACAATTTAAATTTTGGGATCTTGGAGAATATGTTACCTTATTATGGAAAAGTGCTAGAACTCATACACAGGAGTCTATGAATAATTTTCTACCCTAGGTGTCTCATGCAGGAGCATCTATGGGTATCTTCAAATGAGAAATTTCCAAATGTCTTGCACAAAAGACTAGAACTTATCAAAGCTGGAAATATATCTAACATTTCTAAATGATGTAAAATGTTTAGAAAAGTATGGTATTTAGGATAGGATTATTTTTTAGAATATGGAAGGTGTCATAAAAAATATAGGTTTGCTGATTTTTCTCTTACACAAGTCTAATATATCTTAACTTAGAGGATTTGAATGGACGAGGTTCATTGAATGTAATATGTATATATTAATCATGAAATATAATGAGAAGAGTGTGAGTGTGTTTGAGTGTGTGAGAGGTGGAGTATGATTAAATGACCAAATTGATGTATAATATGGCCAAACATATACATATGAATTTGATTTTCAGAATGGAATTTTTACATGCTTATGGATTGTGTAGTACCTCTGTATATATGTTAATTAATGTATTTATATGTTGTGATAGTTAATTTGTTGAGTAATCAGAATTATGTATATTTCTTGGTATTGTTAAGATTGCAGTTTCCTGGAAGTGGACATTGCATGAAGAAATACATTATCCTTCATCAAGTGGTATCAGAGCACAAAATATTACTGCGCGTAGTTTCGAAGAGATAGCAAAAGAATTTTGTGAAAAAATATGGAGACAAAATAGAATGAGATTAAGACTGTGGAAGGTAAATTCATTTTGGGTTTTTTTTGTGTGGATATTGATGAAGGATAGCACAATTGTGATGGAGGAAGAATAGTGACTACAAAAACTTTAAGAGAAAGAAGTGCTTGAAAGATAAGGTTGTAAGGAGAGAACCAGAGAAAGTAAAAAAATGTGAAGATAGTGAAGAATGCTTTATGAATTATTGAGTAGCAGGAAGTGGAGACTTGCTAGAGAGGAGAGGCTTGTATGTAGTTCACTATTGAGCATTGTCAAGCTCACAAAGATAGAGAAAAGGATGACCATAGAGGATCATTAGAAAGGTTCAGGTGAAATCCACAACAAAGGGAAAGAATTTGTCAAGGAAAATGACATAAAGAGAAAGTTGAGTGATGAGGAGTTAGATAGGGAACTCGCTGAGATTAAAGTACAACTGAATGTACTTATGGAGTGGCTACAAAAAAATGAGGAAGACCAAAAATGAAGATGGATTTTTAAGAAGGAAGTTAAATTTCAAGTTAAAGAATTGTGTGCAAGAAAGTTGTGGAAGAAGATGAGGCACATGATAAGAACCTGGTTGAAATAAGGGGGACTCAAGGTAGTTGAGTATGAGAGAGAAAAAGTGCACTATTGTGACCTAACGAAAGGGCCATTTCTTAGAGAGAATGAGGACGAAGAAGTGGATGAGATCCAAAATTCTCATATTTTTAAAACTAATGAAATTTTTATGGATGGAGGTATGGAAGATGGTGGACATTTACTTACAACTGTCACAAAATTAGAGGAAGAGAAGAATGAAAATTTTGTTACAAGTGATGAAGGTAAAGGAGGGCATAACTCTTACTCTATTCTAAGCCAAGATGAAGAGCGACACTTAAATGCGATTCTTGTGAAATGAGGTATAAAGAGTAATGATGAACATGAAGCTGTGATTTGGGAGATATAATCTATGTTATTTCCTGAAGATGAAATCTAGCCTCTCGTACAACATTCAAAACAATTTTTTAGAGATTTTGAGAAGAGATGACATTTTTGGAACGCTGGTTGGAAAGAGATGAAGGTTGCATAAAGGTGGAAAAGTGAGTCAGTTTGGAGAAAAATATTAGTGTTTCATTCAACAATATCATGCCAGAAAAGAAGATGCAACCAACAGAAGTTGACAACAAGCTTTAGTCAAGAAACAAATTCAAAAAATAGATTATTGAGTTGTGGAAAATTATTAAGAAACATTCCAAGAGAATGTACGAAAAGGAGAAGAAAAAATTCAGTTAAAGAATGCATCCATGTGAGAAAAATTATGTTAAAAAATGAAATGGACAAAAACAAAATAAAGTATGGGACAAAGGAAGAATGAGTAAAGGAATATCTTTCCTCGGAAATGATTAGTTACAATTTAAAGTTTGTGATCTTGGAGGAGATGTTACCTTATTACAGAAAAGTGTCAGGCCTCATAAACAGGATTCTATGAGTAATTTTCTACCTTGGGTGTTTGATGCAGGAGAATCTAGGGGTACCCTCAAATGAGAAATTTCCAAATGTCTTGCACAAAAGTCTAATACTTATCAAAGCTGGAAAAATATCTAGCATTTCTAAATTATGTAACATCTTTAGAAAATCATGGTCTTGAGGATAGGATTAGTTTTGAGAATATGGAAGGTGTCATAAAAAATCAAGCTTTGTTGATTTCCCCCCTATACAAGTCCAATAGATCTTAACTTAGTGGATTTGAATGGACAAGGTTCATTGAATTTAATATGTATGTATTAATTAGGAAATCTAATGAGAAGGGTGTGAGTGTGTTTGAGTGTGTGAGAGGTGGAGTATGACTAAATGGCCAAATGAATGTATAATCAAGCCAAACATGTACAAATGAATTTGATTTTCAGAATGGAATTTTTACATTCTTATGGATTGTGTAGTATCTCTATATATGTGTTAATTAATGTCTTTATATGTTATAATAGTTAATTGGCCGAGTAATCAAATTTATGTATATTTATTGGAATTCTTAAGATTGCAGGTTCTCGGAAGTGGACATTGCATGAAGAAGTAAATAGTCCTTCCTAAAGTGGTATCAGAGCATAGAAGATTACTGTGTGTAGTTGGAGGACATAGAAAAAGAATTTTGTGCAACAATATGGAGAAAAAATAGAACGAGATTAAGATAGTGGCAGGTAAATTGATTTTGGTTTTTTTTTTGTGCATATTAATGATGGATATCACAACTGTGATGGAGGAAGAAGAGTGAATACAAAAACTTGAAGATAAAGTGGTGCTCGAAAGACAAGGCTGTAAGGAGAGAACCAGAGAAAATACCAAAATGTCAATCTAGTGAAGAAAGCTTGATGAGGTATTGAGTAGCAAGTGGAGACTTTCTATAGAAGAGAGGCTTGGTTGTAGTTCACTATTGAGCATTGTGAAGCTCACAAATTTAGAGAAAAGGATGACCATAGCGGGTCATTACAAAGGTTCAGGTAAAATCCACAACAAAAGGAAAGAATATGTCAACGAAAATGACATAAAGAGAAGGTTGAGTGATGAGGAGTTTGATAGCGAACTCGTTGAGATTAAAGTACAACTGAATGTACTTATGGAGCCGCTAGAGAAACATGAGGAAGACCAGAGATGCGGATGGAGTTTTAAGAAGGAAGTTAAATGGACAATTAAAGAATTGTTTGCAAGAAAGTTGCGGAAGAAGATGAGGCACATGATGACAACCTGGTTGAAATAAGTGGAACTCCAGGAACTTGACTACGAGAGAAAAAAAGTGCACTATTTTGACCCAAAGAAAGGGCCATTGCTTGGAGAGAATGAGGACGAAGTAGTGGATGAGATCCAAAATTCTCATATTTTTAAAACTAATGAAATTTTTTTGGATGCATGTATGGAAGATGGTGGATAGTTACTTACAACTGTCACAAAATTAGAGGAAGAACGGAATGCAAATTTTGTTACAAGAAATGAAGGTGAATGAGTACATAACTCTTACTCTGTTCTAAGCCAAGATGAAGAGCAACACTTAAATGAAATGCTTGTGAAAGTATGTACAAAGAGGAATGATGAACATGAAGTCGTGATTAGGGAGATAGAATATATGTTATTTCATGAAGATGAAATCTAGCCTCGCGTACAACATTCAAAACATTTTTTTAGAGATTTTGGCGAAGAGATGAAATTTTTAGAATGCTGGTTGGCAAGAGATGAAGGTTGCATAGAGGTGGAAAGGTCAGTTGTTTTGGAGAAAAATATTAGTGTTTCATTCAACAGTATCATGCTAGAAAAGAAGATGCAACAAGCAGAAGTTGACAACATGCTTCAGTTAAGAAACAAATTCGAAAAATAGATTCATGAGTTGTGGAAACTTATGAAGCAACATTCCAAGAGAATGTACGAAATTTTTAATGAGAAGAAAAAATCCAGTCGGAGAATTCATCCACGTGAGAAAAATTATTATAGAAAATGAAATGGACAACAAAAAAATAAGGTATGGGACAAAGGAAGAATGAGTAAAGGAATATTTTTCCTCAGAAATGATCAGTTACAATTTTAAGTTTGGGATCCTGGAGGAGTTGTTACCTTTTACGAAAAAGTGTCAGGCCTCATAGAGAGGAGTCTATGAATAATTTTCTACCTTGGGTGTCTGATGCAGGAGCATGTACGAGTACCTTCAAATGGGAAATTTCCAAATGTCTTGCACAAAATTTAGAACTTATAAAAGCTAGAAAAATCTCTAGCATTTCTAAATTATGTAAAATCTCTATAAAAAGCATGGTATTTAGGATAGGATTAGTTTTGAGAATATGGAAAGTGTCATAAAAAATCTAGCTTTGTTGATTTTTCTCCTATACAAGTCCAATAGATTTTAACTTAGTGGATTTGAATGGACAAGGTTCATTGAATGTAATATGTATATATTAATCATGAAATCTAATGACAAGGGTGTGAGTGTGTTCAAGTGTGTGAGAGGTGGAATATAATTAGGCCAAACATGTACATATGAATTTGGTTTTCAGAATAGACTTTTTACATGCTTATGAATTGTGTAGTATCTATGTATATATGTTAATGAATGTCTTTATATGTTGTAATAGTTAATTGGCTCAGTAATTTAATTTATGTATAGTTCTTGGTATTGTTAACATTGCAGGTTCCTGAAAGTGCACATAGTAAAAAAAAAAAGGGTCATATTTTCTTACATCATGATATTGGTTTCCCAAATTATAATATAATAATTAAAAATATAAAAATAACATTTTTTAAATATTATAAACTATAATATGAGAATAATAATTAAAAAAACAGAAACAAACAAGAAGTAAAAAAGGTGTTGAATAATGAAAAAAGAAATAACATAATGAATAGAGTCATGACATAAATGATTAATGAAAAACATAATAAAGGGGAAAAGAAATAACAGACATGACATAAAGGAGTTGTGCACGGAGCTCAAATTTGGCTAGATAGTGGACTGTCAAGAAATAGTGGATGGTAATTTAATATAAAGTATGAAAAATTCTCAATTTTTAATAAAAATAGACATAACATAAATGATTAATGAAATACATAATAAAGGAGAAAATAAATAACATAATAATAAAGAGAGACATGACATAAAGGAGTTGTGCACGGAACTCAAATTTCGCTGGATAGTGGACCATCTAGGAATACTGGAATCTAATATAATGTATTGTACTAGAAAAATCCTCAATGAGAGACATGACATAAGAAAAGAAGAAGAAAGTGGAACCTTCATCACATCTTTTCAGTATGTAACACATTCTGCTTTAACTACATGGACGAGAAAAGAAGATTCTAGTACATGTTTCGAAGAAGATTAGTTGAAGGTGAACAAGATGAAGATCCCCAGAAGACGGAAAAAGAAGAGGAAACTAGAGCTTTAATCGTACATGGTTTGCTAAACACAAAGAAGAAAGGGAATGGCTGAAGAGGAACAAGAAGAAATGCCCCGAAGACGGAGAAGAGAAAGATTAACCAACTGACTGACTGACCTATGGAGTTGGAACATAACTGGATGGTTATCAACTTATTAAAGTTTATCAGCTTCCTGCCGCAATTTATAATATGTCTTGAGTTATGGGAGACAGTGAAGTTCACGCGAGTCAGGCTGCTCATACAAAGCATAATAGACTGCCTTCTGCTATCCTTGAGTAGGCTGTAATGCTTGGGCCTCTTCCTAACTGCCGCCAGTCTACAACATTTCAAAGGTCGTTTATTCAAGTGAGTTAGATGTCATGTGATCCATGTATCCGATCCTATGGTCCTCCCATGTGGCCTAAATCATCAACTATATAAGATCCCAGTGCACTACTTGGGCAACGACTTCGTTCTAGAGAGAAAGGAAGGAAATAGGTTGTTTGTTGATGGGAAAATGAGTTATTACATAACAGATGCAATCTTGACAAGAATTGAAAAATTGAAGATAATTGGAGCAGAGGATTGCTCATCTCAATATTACAAAATAGTTAAATAGATTACATTGGAAACATCAGCAATAAATGATTGTAGTGTAACTCTACTAAACTGGAGTAACTAGAAATTGAACTGGACACTTGGACTGACGGTTTCGACACCTAGCAAGTGGTTGGGATTACATTCTTTAACACTCCCATTTAATTTCAACCACATAAAAATTTAATTCAGATACCTGTTGGTCTATGTCTCAGTGAGGCTTACAATTTAAAAAAAATTGACTTCCAACTAGATTTGGTTTTCTTCTTCACTTCTTCCAAATCCTACGGCCTTTAAATTGTTTCAGAGTTTTCGCTTTGTTGTATCCTTCAAACCTTAGTTTCTTGATTTGCTGGTGCAAGTCTTTTACTGTTCTAGGCTATTTAAGCATGTCCTTGACATCTTCAAGAAATGTGGGCTGCTGCCACATATTGTCTTCCGTAGTGTGCTTATCATCATCAATCTGTTGCAACATAAAATTAGAATAATATCTTATCTCTTCAAAACTCCAATACCTAAAAATTTCATTGACATGCTCATCATGCATGTCATCTTCATCATTCATATCTACATATTTTGTGTAGATCTCAACTAGAAATGGTGTTGCAAGCCATGTTTCAATAAAATGTAGTTCTTCTTCATAATCAATCTGTGTACCTGTACACTGAAAATCAATTGTAGAAAAAAAATATTCTCAGAACGACATTCGTTCTGGTCTTTCTGCTCTGCAGTGAGAGTTTTCTCCTGTTGTGTTTCCTTCTCTGCTTTAGCATCTTTCTCTCTTTCTACTTTCTCTTTGCAGACTTCTTTCTTTGTTTCTGTCTCTTCTTCTTTCTCTGTTTCTTCCTTCTGCTCTAACTCTGTCCTTGTCTCTGCCTTTATCTCTATCTTTGTTTCTGTCTCTGTCTTTTCATTACTAACCTGTGCTACTCCAAACAGGTTGTCTTCCACTGACTGAAGTGGGATTATCTCACCAAATAGCATCATGTCAATATCATGTTTTTGTTGCATTATCTGCAACTAGTCATCATTAGCCAAAATTTCATTATCAAAGTTTACCTCAACCATAAAATTTTCATCAGCAAACTATGTTGTCGGATTCGTCAAAACATCATCAGCAAGCTTTGTTGCTAGAATCAACAAGTCAACATCAGCAAACTCTGTTGCTGGAATCATCAAATTTTCATCAGCAAGCTCTGTTGCTATATTCACCATTTGATCTTTAGCAAGCTCTGTTGCTGGTATCATCATAACATCGTCAACAAGCTCTTTTGCTAGATTCATCAAATTTTCGTCAACAAGCCATGTTGCTGGTATCATCAAATCTTCATCCACTTGTTGCTGTGTATAGTGGAGTTCACAAGCATCTTTGTGCTCTCTCTCTGCTTCTTCTGACTCTTCATCTGGCTGTAGATCTGTTGCTACAGATCCACCTTCATCTTCAACTTCAACGCTCCCCTTTGCACCAAAATATCTCTCAAGGGTATCCCATGCCTCCTTGGTTGTCTTGGCATCTGAAATCAAGAGAAGTATACTTTCATTGACTGATTCTTTTATGCATCTTAATGCATAGGCATATTTTTGCCTTCTTATTTCCAGATCTAAAAAGATCTCAAACATCTTCTGTTTTTCCTTTAGCCTCTTGACTTTTCCCATGACCTCATTGCTTGGCTTCCACAAACAGAAGAGTCTATATATACATCGTTAAAAAAATTCTCTTCCTCAAAAAATTATCTTTCACTTTTACAAAACATTCATACCATAAAGAAATTAAAATTCTTTTCTTTTTACGAGCCCCTTTTTCTTTTCCATAAAACCTTTACAAATTTTAAGTTGTTTTTTTTAATATAAAAAAAAACCTTTAATAGAAAAAACTTTCTTGGAAGAGCTTCTTCCTCTTTTCAAATACCTTAAAATAAAACCATTAAAAGTCACGTCCCTTTTTCCTTTCATAAATTTAAAGTTTTTTATAAAAACACACTTAAATAAAAAAACATTTTTCTTTATGTAAAAATGGGCCAACTCCTTTTTCGTATCACGTGGAGATTTCTTCGAATCATGACATACATTCATGCCATTCATTTAAAAAAAAAAAACTTTGAATACGTTGACCTTCATATCATAAAAAAATCTTAACGCAATTTGCTTTCATACCTTACCTCTCGTGATTTTCTTTCGTAAATGGCATTAACGCGGCGCTCCAGCTCTGGACCCGCGTTTACCTTAACGCAGCAAATTAACTTTGGCCCCGCGTTTTCCGCGACAGTTTGAAACTGGTGAAGTATCTGGAACTAACGTGGCTGCTAGCCTCTTGGGTACTGCGTTATAACGCCGATATCTTTCTTGAGTAGTGCATTACGACTAACACAGATCTTGTGCAATTTTTTTTTTAATTCGGCTTTCTTCTCGAACAGCTTTTTTGCAATTCGTTTCGCCTGCGCTTTCATACGCTTGGCCTGGCTTTTTAGTTTTTTTTTCTGCTTTTTCGCACGAGGTGTCTTTAACTCTCCTCAAACTTCTACTGCTTTGTCAAAGAGTCTTATGCAGGGTCGCCTTTCCTCTCTATTGCTCCAACTTGTCTCTGTTGCTGCTCTCTAAAGAGCCTTATGCAAGCTAGCACTAATACTATGACAAGAATTGAAAAACTGAAGATAAGTGGAGCAGAGGATTGCTCATCTCAATATTACGAAATAGTTAAATAGATTACATTGAAAACATCAGCAATAAATAATCAATAAATCACTGTAGTGTAACTCTACTAAACTGGTGTAACTAGAAACTGAACTAGACACTCACGGTTTCGACACCTAACAAGAGGTTGGAATTACATTCTTTAACAAATCTTAGCCTCTCTCCTCGAAATGGTTAGAAAAGCCCCAGTAGAGTGTTTCTCTCTCCTAGATATATGAAACTTTGGAAACGAACAGTGGTAGGCTCTATAATGACCTTTAAGGATGTGCTGGATAGCTTGATACTAAAGAATCATATTATCCACGCTTTAGAGAACGACTATCTTTTGCCTGTCCACTTGTCAAACACCATCACGCAATCCACTTCC